>QLOU01002283.1:3925-16555 GCA_003313715.1 Russula abietina | reverse complement strand
CAGAGGCAGGATTGTTAAGAAGAAAAATGGAAACAAGGCGAACTGCAGAGTCAGGGACATAAAAGACATTTCGGAGGACAAGGGGGCCATTCTGACAGTTAAGGACGATGTCGCCCATGCCAACGGCATTGACAGATTTCCCACCGAGTCCATTGATGGGATGATGGGGAATGGGACGAAGAGTATTGAAGTCTGAGGCGAAGGGGGAAATGTGACAAGTAGCGCCACTGTCAAGAATAAAAGGAGAGGCAGGGGAGGGAGAGCGATGGGAGTGAGCGGAAAGGGCAGTAGAAGGGAGGGGATCGGAAATAGCAAGGCAGGCCCGATAGGGATAGTCAAGGGCATCTGAAACTTCGGTGATGTAAGCGGAGGGTGGAAGAGAAGAAGACGAAGACGAAGAGGGGGGCCAAGAGGGATCAAGTATATATTGTTGACCGTTGATAATCAAAGGCGGATGCGTAGAAGAAGAAGAAGAAACAGGAGGGGCGGGGGGGGAAGAAGAGGTGGCGACATGCACAGAAGAAGAAGAAGAGGGGGTAAAAGGGCGTTTGGGAAGCGTAGCTCGATAAGCCTTTTTGGCCTCCTCCACGGAGCGCCCAGCCATTTTACCGCCGGGACTAATGCAGAAGTCCGTTAGGTGAGTTTCCTTTTTGCAATTAGCACAGGGAGGCCGGGGGGTTCGAGGGCGATGTTGGGAGGCAAAGGCGGTTTGGGCAGGAAGGGAGACTTGTGAAGTATTGTTTTCAGCACGACGGCGAATCAGAGTATCCTCGGCATCGATGCGGTCGAGAACCATTTTGGAATTGAAACCGGGGAGGTTGGTCATGCTTTGAATACTTTGTTGCAGATTAAGGTACTCATCCGACATGGTGTGCAAAAGGAGTGCGATGAGGAGATCATCGTCGGAGAGCTTGCCCATAGCGGTGAAGCGCTGATGAAAAGAAACGACTGCAGTGGCAGTGTCGCGTAGGGGGGTACCAGAATGTAGACGAAGTTGCATAGCAGACATAAGAAGGTTGATTTGGGCATATGCGCCTTGATGATTGTGGAGGGAGTGAAGACGAGAGTAAAGATCAGAGGCGGAGGTATAGGTATCAGTGCGGCGGGCATCAGATGGGGACACGCGAAGAAGCATGAAGGCAGTTAAAGTGTCATCATTATGACGCCATATTTGATACGCATCGGAAGAAAGTTTAGAATCAGGACAGGGGATGGAATTATCAAGCCAAGGGCGTAAACCGCATTGACGGGAGATAAGCAAAAGGCGGTACTCCCATTCAGTCCAGTTTCCTTTGCCGACGTCAAGGATAAGATCCGAGGGCCAAGAGGGGTCCTTCATGGAATGTTCGGTCAAACGGATACCATCAGTTGAAGATGCAGAAGAAGAATCCGAAGAGGGAGAGGTTGAGGAAGAAGATGAGGATTGGCCCTCAGGGGGCGTTGAAGAGTTGGAAGCGGGGGTGATTAAGCTCATATTGGAATCGCAGAGAGAGAGATAAGATTAAGAGGGCGATAAGATGAGACGAAAAAGAATGAGTAGAGCGAAGAATGAACAGTGGCGGGAAGGCTAGGGCGTCGTGATTTACACGCGGGCAGCAGGGCCCATAACCTTTTGATCCCTAGGACTGTCACAAGAGGAAACAAGAGGTAATACATTCCAAAGGTGGCCTCGCGAGCCCTATGTAATCTACATCACGTGCCCTACTCGGCATATCAGGTGGTAGCGTGACTACGTCGTAAGCCTCGACTCGTACAGGTTCTAAATACAATGACTGACCAAGCAATGAGGTTTCCATAACTTCTTCATTTGTCAGCACTTCACAAGCACAAGAACGGATTCCTCTTTCGGTGACGGTGGCGGGACTTAAGGCCAGCCACGAGGGCCTCGTAACCCGGGCCCTAGGGTTTCTGCTGGTGCCACATTAGCGCTCTATCCGTGTCTTGTCCTTGACAGCCATGTCTATCCTCCCCGCCGATGATCTCAATTTTGACGTATTGCGTTTGGTCGTTGAGCACGTTTTCATGCCCCCGAAGCTTCCCCAGCAGGACCCTGGGGAAGAGATCGAGCGGGAAATGAATGTGGCGCTATGTGACAACCTCATACGAGCCGCCGAAGACTTCGTCAAGGATATTCGCCCTTCAGAACATCCTTTGTGGATGCGTATGATCAAGATGATGAAATTAGCTCGTTGCGCAGCGGAAGTTCCGTTCGAGGAAGCAAAACTCGGGCGTGTCTTTTCAAATATGGCGATTGAAGGTATGTCAACGTCGCTCGCACTTCTTTACGCCACCGATTAAACATTTATCTATCAGACGTTTTTTCTATGCATATTCGAGCACAGAACGCTGGTCTTGTTGTGCGCAGACTTCCCGCCGGCGATTTCGTTCAATTCGAGGTGTTCGAAGTCTCGCCACAGAATACTGACGTAATGACAACCACGGGAAAGCTCTTGTGTTCGTACCCAGGTCCTGCAATTCGAATCCCCACGGATCTATTCAAGGACGAATGCTTTCTCCGACAGCTCTCCTCCTTCCTCGTACGAATGGACGTCGACCGCTTGGACTCTACCCCCACTAGTTCGAAAGGAGGATCTGTCGTCGTTGAGGTTCGCGAAACCGTCCACCCCAGGTACATATCCGAGTTATTGATGGGAATCCTGGGGGGGTGTGGAGAACCGGCGGATGTAGATCGCATCACCAAGCGTATAGGAGACGAAGTTTTATGGAACAATGCATACAAGCCATGGCGAAGATCCCCATTATGGCTAATCCTCAAAGTTTCCCTTCAGTCCTCCCTACGTGTTACCGATCTCTACAAACCATTCATGCTCTTCTTTCACAACCATCTTTTGAATTCCTGTGTCGCTCGAGGTTTCCCAAGCGAGTTACTCTATACAATGAGAACCAAGATAGCTCGACGCCTTTCAAAGATGGGGCTTTCCGAGTGGGCATCCCGTCACAGTGGCGTTGTTCACAAGTCCTTCGAAGAGACCGAGACGCTTCTTTCGAAGAGATGGATGACATTCCAGGCTAAAGGGTCGATCAGTCCTACATTGCAACCTGACGGGCTCGATTTCAACGCAGATGCAGAAGTCTCTCTTCATAACTCAAAGAATTACCTTACGACGACGCTTGGCACGGGCTCGCACGATTTCTCCCAAGTGCGGTTCACCCCTCCCGATGGCGAGCGCCTCAATAGCGTGTACGATTTCACTCGTTTTACGAATGGCCAACTTGAAGAGGCTGTTGAAAAAGATCACTGCGTTGCACTCAATGACTTCGAATTCACTGTGGAGAAGAATTTGGAGTCGTGGGTTGCTGCGACTAGAGATGGTGATGCTCCGAAGGTTATGGCTACTTGCCTCGAGCAGTATGTCGCTTGTGCCAGAGAGCTCTATGGAGACAATGCTGAAGACAACTCAATAATGATCCTGACCGTCATGGATCTCTGGGTAGCTCTGGATACGCTCGCGATCCGACAGTGTCCATTATTAAAACAATATTCACCCGAGATTCCTTCCGACTTCCTCCATCCCTTGCTCCTTCGCCGGTCGTCCACTCTGAAACGTGCCTTGCATGTCGAAGAATATCTGAGCCGGCGACATAAAGAAGCTCGAAACATTGCATCAATTTTCTCAAACAACATCACCGAATCATCCTTCGCTGTGAAGTACTTTCGTACTTCTGGATATCTCCAATCCCGCTACGATGAAATCATCAAAGATGCTGAACAAAAACGGGCTTCGAAACGCACAGAACTAGTCTCGTTGAACCAGTTACGAAAATCACTTTTATCCGAGGCTTCATACCTAGATCATGAGTACAACACCTACGGTCGCCACATGTACTGGGAATGCACCAAATGTGAACTGGAGAAAAAAGCCGGGACGCAGAAAATTCACGTCCATGAGTGGCCGCTACCCTCTTTGGTGGTGCTCGCACAACAGACAGTGTTCGAGCTGTCTCCCCCCCCTTCGTTTTCTGCCTGGCGTGATATAACGTACATGGTTCTCCGCGACCTTGGTCTGTCCTCATTTCCTGATTCCCACGATCAGCCCAAAATGTTTTTGAATTCCTTCTCCGGCCTCTCTCATTGGGCGATGCAGAGTCAGAGAGACTCCCGATTGACCATGGGTTCAACTACGAAGTCCTTTTCCGACCAGACCCACTACAAGGAGATTACGATTCCCGCGGAAGAGTCTTCGGTGTTGGTCAATAATGGTCTATCGTACAAGCTATATGACAATACCCGTGAATCCTGGACGGTCGATTCATTCTTCACGTCCAGTGTCACAGAGCTATGCACACCTCCTATCTCCACAACAAGTCCATATCGTCACCTCCATCATTACGTGTCCGACACTAAACACACGCCAAATGATATTATCGCGTCTCAGGCGGACTGTCCTAAGGAAATCACATTACATGAATTCCTTGCGTTTTCTGGGTTGCGAAGCTGCCCACGTTTACAGTGGTTAAACATCGCTAGGGAAATAGCGTCACCTCACCTCTCGTTTCGTCTCGGGGAAGTTCATACCTTGGTTACCCAGGCAGCTTGGCAGCTTGGACCACTGTCAGATGGCGTTCGTGAATGGCATATAGATCTCACTATCTCCAGCTTTGGGAATGCGCTTCTACGCGAGCTAGAGTCCCTTCTTGGAAAGATAGAAAAAAATTGGTTGGAGGAGGTCACGGTCCGGACTATTGGTGCGTCGGGTATATCTTTTCTCGCGATTCTTGTCTCATTTTTCTCCAGCGCTCATCAGCAGCCGGCTTTTGGCCTCGACCACGGATTCAAATATTTCTAGGCGTGCGTGTGGACTGTTGAAGAAGGCTCGAACTGTAGCGTATCAATGGATATGTGAGGTAAACGAGAAGCTAAGGTCTACTCAAGATGAAGTGATCTGCGAGGGCCTGCGACTCCGATTATGCATGATTGCCGCGACTTGTTTTTCAACCTTCGACGTATGCTCAGAGCACGTCCCCGCGGTCCTTACGACAGAGGAAGACTTTTCCATAGCCATGGAATGTGCGGTCATTGTCCACGACAATAAGCCGCCATCTCGTTCAGACGACAGCTCCCCTTATCTCGTTCGGATGCTTAGCCGACATCGTCGGTTACTGCATCACTTGGAACCAACTTTTTCCCTATCGAAGCCAGGTGAAGCCGTGTTGTTACATGCCGACGCTTATGATAAAGCCCTCGCACGGCTGTGGCTGGGCTATCGTCAGAACACCTCCTCGCGTTGGCACGCACTTCCTATACCGCACTTTCGGTGGATCTCCTGTGGCGCAGAGGGAGGACGCGAAGTACACTATGACTTACTGACAGGAAAACTGCTCATCGATGGAAGACCATTGGGAAGACTCCCGCAAGAGATAGTGGAACACCCTACTTATTCGAGCTTACTTGGCACGGTAAGTAACCAAACTGCGGTTATTCTGGACTTTCCTGAGTTTTTTTTCAGAAAGTTTTCGACGTGGGTCCTGCTGATATCTCCGGAATGGACTATATGAGTCGATACCCTGTGTCCGGATACCAGGTAAGACACTTATTCTTCTTTGCCTCTCTGTAGTTATTAAGGCGGACCAAAGATCCTATTCTCGTGGAATAACGGGGATTTAATCCTGAGAGCACGGCATGCACAAAGTCCAGGAAAGTCACAAATATTACAGCTCATTCCGCGGCCCACACTCCTCGGAGATTTTCCTAGACATTTTGTTGACGAATACGTCCACTGGCTCGACCTGGAGACACGGGAACTCGAATTTCGTCCGGCTGGATCTCCATGGACTCCTGCGCCTTCCAATTGGCGGCTCTATATTCGCAATCCTGGCACCCATGCACCCCATGCTCAACCACGCGCCGTACTTCAGAAGCCTAATCAAGACAGCTCTTTAACGGAACTCATTGATGTTCGTTCAAAGACCTTCGACAAGGTGTCCGGTCTGCTGTCGCCTCTAGAATTCCCAGAATATATCATCATTACTCACGCCTCCAACTCTTTGGAAGTCACCCTCCCCCGCTTGCATCTATTATTTTTTGTCAATTCGAGCTGGGAGCTCCAGTGTCGAACCATTCCAGGGTACATTGTTGACAAGACTCAGTCGTGTGGAACCATGTTTGGCCTCAGAAATAAGCTTATCTTGTGCCCCAGGCCTAACGATTCCGAAAACTCTCTCCTGCCACGAAGGGTCATCATTCCCCAAGGGAAGATTTCCTTCAGGACAGACGATAATTTCGCCGTTGTTTCCGTAATTACTAGTGCGAAACAGCACGTTCGTTGGCACGAATACATGATCGACACCAATCTTGGATGCCTTAAAAGCAACGCGAACTTGAGCAGCAAGCTGTATCTCTGTTATTTGCACGCACTTACCAGCCACTGCCTTCCCGATCCGTTGCTCGGTCATACAGGAACAGAAGAGGCCCTGTACATCTTACGAAGCGCTGCTTGCCGGTCGTTTCAAAGGCTCGACAACGACAGCGCAAAGCTGTTGAAATTGATTAGCAAGCTGACCCCAGACAGAGTTTTCTATCCACCTCATCTACAGTCTATGGCCACGGTAGAGTGGAATGACCTCCCCGCTCTGTCGCAACACCACGATTTCTACGGGGCTGTATATTCCATTCTTGACCATGCACGCGCGTTGGAGGCCTTCTATGATCAACGTGTTGTCTTTAATATCCCTAATCGCGACCAATTGTTGCTGAATCGAGCAGCCTTCCGTAACAAGTCATACTGTCCATCGGATTTGCATATCCGCGAGCAGTCATCATCGCTCGAAGACATCAAATACCGGTCAAGGGCTGTTTCCAACAATGAAACCATTAAACATGTTGCCTACCGAACATCATGGTCCATATGGAATGACAAGCCCTCCAGTTTACCCGGACTCTGTGATCTCAAACTCTGGGATCTCATGATCTCATGGCGCTCACTTGGCCCTCCCAGCGGTGAAGTCTCGCTGCGCTACAGTCGATACTGGCTTGAATTCGATGCTACAAAAGACTGGCTCGTTATCTACAATCTCTGTCGCCGCGCAGTACAAGGGGGCCTTAGAAGCATGAAGATCAAGTTATCCTTCTGCCTTTCAGCCACCGCTTACAGCAATTCCGAATATGCGGATGTTATTCCTTTCTTCGTAGCCCTTGCTCTGGACGAACGCTGTCGCGAAATCAGCCCTCCCACCGAACGTTCCTACACGCTCTCGGATGGGGTAACCCCGGAACGCACACGTCTTGTGAACCTGGTCTCCAGGTCCGCTCGACCCATAACGTCAATCCCTGCGCGTTTCTTAAAAGTTGAGGGGACGAATTCAACGGATGTCGAAACTCAAAGAAATGGGAAATATGTCATGGGCATCAGAAGAGAATCGTCTCAGGTCGCAGACTCGATATTACGTCAGTGGCCAGACTATAGATTCGTGGATTTTCGCGAAGAATGGTTTAACAAATACGACTGCCATCCATCCATTGAGGAATACGTCCGGTCCGTTTCCAGGAACAAGCAGCTTAGAGATCACGTGCAGCAGTTGGAGAGCATCCTGCGAAGCTTTAGGAATGACCCCATACCTATCACCCTGCCATACGTATTTTCCCCCCAATTCATCACCAATCATTCGAGGGCACCTTCGTACTCAATCTGCCATGTACTTTCGTCTCGCACCGACATCCCGACTTGGTCAGCAGACGGGGATCCTTTACCACCGGAGGCTGGTTTGGACAACCTGAATATCCTCATCGAAGAGTTTCGTAACTCTCGACGACCCTTGCTACAGCTTTATGGAGATGAGTTAAGCAAGAGCCATTGCGAGCAGTTGGAGAAAAATGCATCTCAATCTTCGAAAGGTCGGGTCCCATCGTATGATCTCCTGCGCCTCTATCACGACAAGTGTTCTCAAAGAAAAAACGACCTATTTTCCGAAATTTCGGCAACTCTTACCCCGTCCCAAGAGGTGGAGAAAACCAGCGGAATTGCCGGCCTCTGGCCCCGGATCACCCCTCGATATATACTCAGTCAGTTGACCCAAAATCGCATCGACACACTACCAGAGCAGTGGAGGATCGTGATTACGCGCTACGCTGTCGCCCTCCTCAAATATCAGCAATCTATACGCTTGCTGGAGCATTTATCGATGCAGAAACACGAGGAACTCCTTCGTGAAATTGAGGCCATCCGCAGTGGTGTACTAGTAGACTCAACCCCCGATTGGCTGTTGGTCCAGGTCAGTCCATTACGCGGAAGGAGAAGTGGTTGTGTTAGACTAATATGACTACGGCAAATAGATTGAGGCAAATATCTTGGCTCGTCCAATCCAGGTAGCTGTCGCGCGTGAAATGATTTCTCCAAGCTCCAACCGGAACATAACCCTTCAACTCAACATGGGAGAGGGCAAGTCATCAGTAATTGTGCCTCTCGTTGCTTCAACTCTTGCGAATGGCTCGAACCTTATGAGAGTCGTGACTCTTAAGCCTCTCTCAAACCAAACGTTCCAAACACTTGTTACCCGGCTCTCTGGCCTGCTTAATCGACCCATTTTCTATATTCCTTTCTCTCGCAGTCTTCGCATAGATGTCGCCTTGCTTGACACCATCCGCCTCCTCTATGAAAGATGTGTTGCAGAGGGTGGTGTTTTGGTCGCCCAGCCCGAACACATACTTTCTCAGAAGCTCATGCACATCGATTCCCTCCTAACCCCACACGGAGACGACGAGCAACCCGAGGAAAGTTTAGTGGGTAAACTGGAGGAGTTGCAGGACTGGATGGCCAACACATCGCGCGATGTGCTTGACGAGAGTGACGAGCTTCTCCATGTGCGGTACCAACTTATCTATACTGCAGGACAACAGATGCCAGTCGATGATCATCCAAATCGGTGGGTCACAATCCAAGAGGTTTTCAGCAGCTTGCAAGTGCACGCTAAGGAATTACATGACGCTTTCCCGAAGAAGTTCGAAATTGACAACACACGACGAGGTTTCCCGATCATTCGCGTGCTCGATTCCACCGTCTTTCGGGAAATGACTACACGCATCATCAAAGATACTCTCCCATTATCGATCCGAGAAGCTGCTCGTCATTTCATCGCTCAGAGGGAGGTCCCAACTGGTGATTCCGACTCGATTCACGAGCGCTGCCAAGGAACGACCTTGTTCAAGAGAATCCTTTTACTTCGTGGGCTCTTGACGGAGGATGAAGGAATTCTACTCTACGTGCTCAAAGAGCGACGCTGGAGAGTAGATTATGGCCTCGATCCCAGCAGGACGTTGTTGGCTGTGCCATATCGAGCTAAGGTGTGTAGTTTTAATCTAGCAGCAGAAGGTCGCTAACTACGAGCGTAGGATGTGCCGAGCCCGAGAGCCGAATTCGGTCATCCAGACGTTGCCATCGCCTTGACGTGCTTAAGTTACTACTATGACGGGTTAACGAAGGACCAGCTCCTTTGGTGCTTTGATTTGTTAGCCAAGCTTGACGATGGAAGGACCGAATATGATCATTGGGTGGGGCCCAAATGTGACATCCCTTCGGCGTTGCGCCAGCTAAATGGCGTGAATATAGAGGACGAAACCCAAGTAGATGAGTTCCTTGTGCCGCTGCTGTCCAGAAACAAGAGAGTGGTCGACTTCTATCTGTCACAAGTAGTCTTCCCCCGAGCCGCACGAGAGTTCCCAGAAAAACTCCCGACGTCCGCATGGGATCTCGTGGAACACAAAAAGAACCTTACGACTGGCTTCAGCGGCACAAATGACAATCGGCACCTCTTACCTACGTCGATCACCCAGGAAGATCAAGATTTTGTGCTTGGTACAAACGCCCTCGTTTTGCAAAACCTCCTCCTTCCCGAGAACGACTATTACGAATGTACCGAAGCGGAAAACGGCGAGCGCGAATCTGCAACTGCCTTCTTGCAACGTCTGGTAAAACAAGATCCCGAAATCCGGGTATTACTGGACGTAGGAGCTCAGGTGTTGGAGCTTCGGAACGAAGAACTTGCAAGGCACTGGCTCTCTCTTCGACCGGATGTTTCCGCTGCTATCTTTTTCGATGATTCAGACCATCTCACCGTGCTCACTCAAGATGGAACAATGGAGCAATTTATATCTTCTCCCTTCAACAGGCAATTAGAGAAATGCGTGGTATATCTCGACGACGCCCATACAAGAGGGACCGATCTCAAGTTTCCCAAGGGAACGCGCGCAGCTGTCACGCTCGGCCCAAAAGTTACGAAGGATAGGCTGGTACAGGGTGCGTACATCGAGTAGGTTAATGGGAAGTAACTGACCAGGACGTAGGTTGTATGCGAATGCGTCAGCTTGGGAAGGGTCATTCTGTGATGATCTTTGCACCGGGAGAGGTCGACCGTCGTATCCGTAGCCTTCGTCGAAGCGGGATGGCCTTTGGGACTCCCATCCGGATGCTAGACGTTCTTCGGTGGGCCATGCACGAAACCTGTGAAGACATCCGTCACCATCTTCCACACTGGGCGCAACAGGGGCTCGATCACGATAAGCGTTTCGCGGCCTACAAGAAGTACAAATCAGCTGAAGGTGTGGAAGTTCTGAAAAATGCGTGGCTACAACGCGAGTCGCGTACCTTGGAAGAAATGTACTCTGTCACACCGGGGGCCGATACAACGAGTCCAGAGATGTACTACAGCACCCCGTTGATAAGAGAGAAGATCGAAAAACTGGGCGTGACGAAGTTGGTCGATGCCAGGATGACAGAAGAACAAGAGCGCGAGGTGGATCACGAAGTTGAACAGGAACGTCAAGTAGAGCGCCCTCCAAAAGCCCAACCGGCGTCGCATGTCATCCATGAGGACATCCGCGAGTTTGTTCGTACGGGGATCCTTCCTAGGTCATCATTAAACATATCCCGACTCTTGGCTCCTGTCGATATGGCCGAGTGGTCTCCCTCTCCCCTCGCAACGGCGGATTTCATCACCACCGTACACGATTCCGACAGCAAGAGCCTGACGGACTATCTCCGCCCCGTCAACTGGATTCTCACGAGCGGATCAGGGAAGAACGGCCCGGTCATCATTGCGATTAGCCCATACGAAGCGAATGGACTGCTTCCTATTATTCGCCAGCAAAAGAAAGTCCGGCTACATGTATATGCCCCACGAGTCACATTCTCCATGCGTTCCTTCTCCGATCTCACTTTCCATACCATCCCAGACCCACCAGCAGAACCGTGGTCAGCTCCTGCGCACACAAGAATACAGCTGAATCTATTCTCAGGGCAACTCTATTTTGACAGTCGAGAAGAATACAAGAGTGTATGCGCGGTGTTAGCTCTGTCCATGGTACATCCGGGCGCAAAAAACTGCAAGATAGATGGGTTCGTTCCACGCCGGGATCGGACGGGACCAAGTTCTCCGTTTGAAACAAGCAAGATCGATATATTGAAGGTATTAATATCGCTACGACGGAAAGGCATGGGTTACAATAGGACGCACCTGGGACAAATTTTGAATGCTTCCCCACTACGTGAGGAAGCGCTGTCAAGTATGTCTTCTTGATTGCCTGCTGTATACAACGCCGGACTGTACGTTCTGATTTGACAAATTTTGCTTGAACTGCACCTGACGGATTTCTGCATCGTCTAGAGAATACGGTCATGTCATTTCTAAGTAGAGTCCAAGCCACCGGATTCGTGTAATAACAGTTTCTGTGTCACTGCAGTAAGGCAAGACCTACATTGGTTAAGAATGAGATTCTGCTACACTGCGTCGGGGCTGTGGCAAGGGCTGTGGGTGGTATGCCTGCGGAATGAAGTCAAGTCAATACCACACGTGGCTGCCGCAACGGGAAATGCCGGCAACCGTTTTAATACGAGGTCGTTCGTTTCTGTTTCTTCATCGACGCATGGCCCGGATACCATCCTCGGATACCATCTCGATGTGATCAGTCTGAAATTACAGTCAGACCTGAGGAGACGAACGCAGTGCATTCTAAGAGGTCCCAACTGAGCGAACAAGTCACGAACATTTCAACGTGTTGCGAAGAAGTGAAAGATTTACAACGACGAGAAATTAAAATTTGGAATATACTATTTCAAGCGCAAACGGTGTTTCTCCCCCTCCAAGTGCATGCCTGGCGTGGTGGTTCAACGTTCAATCTTTACCACGGGTATTGGTTCCACGCCGCACGTACATTTACGTTGGGGGGGATCGAGCTTCGGGTAGAGATATAAATAACATGGCTTTTACAATTGGGAGAGCGTTCGTTACCTTTAACGCCCCGAGCCGACCTTATTGTTAAGGACATTGACGTCGGCACCGGTATTGGCATTGATTCCTGTATTTGGTCAGTCTGGTCAGGCATATGGCGAATGGGCATGAAATAAATCGAGCAGGGACGTACCACCTTGATTATTACCCTGGTGATTCCCCGACGGCGGCGGAGGAGTAGGAGTAGCGAGGGCGATAGCAGCGAGATAGAGTGCAAAGACGGTTTTGAAAAACATCATAGGTGCGACTGGTCGAGATGTATAGAAGAGCGAGAGATGATGAGAACTGGCGGAAAAAAGGGAGAGGGAAAAGTAGTCGCGGTTTTATACTCTGGGTAGGACTCGGGTTCATAGCAAACGGCGTTTTCAAAAAAAAAAAAAAAAAAAGGAT
>QLOU01002282.1:0-12213 GCA_003313715.1 Russula abietina | reverse complement strand
TTTTAATTATATAATATATATACCATTGGAATTGCAATGATAAGTAGAATCCAAATATTGTAAATAAATTATTCTATCTTTTACTATTTACAGTTCAATTACAATATTCTAATATCCAATTACAATTCAATTACAATGCTTTTATATCCAATTAAAATTCATTTACAATACTCTTATACTCAATTACAATTTAATTATAATGTTCTAATACCTATTTATAATTTAATTACAATAGTCTCATATCCAATTACAATTTAATTACAATGCTTTTATATCCAATTACAATTTAATTACAATATTTTCATTCTTAATTACAATTTAATTACAATACTTTTATACCCAATTACAATTTAATTACAATGTTCTAATACCTATTTACAATTTAATTACAATACTCTCATATCCAATTACAATTCAATTACAATGTTCTCATTCTCAATTACAATTTAATTACAATATTCTCATACCTATTTACAATTTAATTACAATACTCTTATACCCAATTATAATTCAATTACAATGCTCTTATATTTAATTACAATTCATTTACAATACTCTCATACTTAATTACAATTTAATTACAATGTTTTTATTCTCAATTACAATTTAATTACAATACTCTTATACTGAATTACAATTTAATTATAATGTTCTAATACTTATTTACAATTTTATTACAACACTCTGATACTTAATTACAGTTCAATTACAATACTCTTATATCCAATTACAATTTAATTACAATGTTCTAATATCCATTTACAATACAATTACAATACTCTCATATCTAATTACAATTTAATTACAATGTTGTCATTGAAGATTGTGGCATTATACACATCACTTTTAGAGCACTGTCCTATTAATTGTAACACTAGTGCTAGCTACCACTCATAGTGGCACTTGAACATCTCGAGAAAATGTATAATATCAAATACATCAGGATTAGTGGCTACAACTCCTGAGCAAATGGCATAGTCAAGTGGTCACATTTTGACGTCTGGCAAGTGTTATTCAAGAGTTCTGATGGCATCGAGCACAAATGGGTGCAAGCGGCCCACTTGATATTCTAGTCAGAGCGGATTACTCTCAGGAAGCACATAGGATGTTCCTCATATTTCATTGTGACCGGTACTCATCCATTAATTTCCTTCGACATCATTAAGGCAAACTATCTGGCACTGCCACTGGACTCATTACTTTCTGTTACACTCCATTTCATGTCTAAGCATCTAGCCACTCATGTACCTTACTTATTACCCAATTCGTACTATATGTGTATTACTAGACCACTTGCTACTGGACTTCCTAAAGTAATGTAGAAAGTGTATAAACCAGGTGAGTGCTCGTGGATGCGCGCGCTGTAGATAAGATCTACAGGGTGTAAGCGAATGTGTAGTGACATGAATGTGATGGCTGGCTCACCTCAGTATCAGCACGTGCAGCACGATGACTGAGGGAGCAGCTCATTGCTACGACTACTTATATACGACTATTGTGGACGCTGTGCCCAAAGCTACTATGACAGGCCGTGATTAACGGGTGTCATCTACTGAATAGATAATACGTGTATTTAGATATGAACTGTAGGTGAAGTGACACACTGAACGTGTGTGTTCGTACGCGCGACAGGTTGTACGTAGATGGGCGCTCCGACGGGCGCTCCGTTGCCTCGTTCCGGGCTCACTTCAACAAGTAATGGATCACTTAATGATCACATTACTGTTGATCGCTATTCTTTGATAGCATACAATGATTGCTCGTTTAGGCAGGTAGCTTTCCCATATGCCATACTTGCATCACTATCACATCATCCCTGCATATTATGCACTCACACGTTGCACAATACTTGTGTGCACATCACTCTATTCTTTGCTATCTATTAGTCTACAGATTGCACCATTGTAGACTCATTCTCTTACTAGAATGAGTCATTCCCTGTATATATAAACCCAGTAGTTGCAGCGAAACAAGCCAGACTTGGTCTTATATGAGAATATACTTAGCTGCTTAATGTGCTGCCAATTCTCATTGTAGAATCAGAACTAT
This sequence comes from Russula abietina, assembly GCA_003313715.1. Taxonomy (NCBI): domain Eukaryota; kingdom Fungi; phylum Basidiomycota; class Agaricomycetes; order Russulales; family Russulaceae; genus Russula; species Russula abietina. Next base: position 10,164 of record QLOU01002282.1, on the reverse strand, counting down.
AAACATATTTGCTGCTGTTTAACGTGCTCAGACCCCTAGAGTCTACTCCTAGCCCTTCGCACTCTTAGATAAGAGTCTGCTATACGATCTAGCTTTGGATTAAGCTAGCTACTTAGATCGTTACACTAAGGTATCTGTGTACGTTGATCTAATCTCTTTACTCTAGATCCAAGTTACACAGTAGTTACCCTTGTGATAAGCTGCTGTGTGCATTACAAAGAGTCCATTCATAACATTTTCAACCATTAATCTGATAGTGTGCTGCGCTATAGCGCTTCAGAAGCGGCAAGAAGACCTTGCTCAACTCAAAGAGAAGGTCCACCACGCTCGCAACAAGGCAGCTTTCCAGTTTAAATGTGACCATGTGGTGATAATGCATAGCTTCAATTTCAAGAAGGGTGACTTAGTTCTCCTTTAGAACACGGCAATTGAGAAAGCGTTCGACCAGAAGATGCGACTGCACTACTTTGGTCCAATGATCATTGTATCCTGAAATAGAGGTGGTGCATATATCATCTGCAACCTCGACAGTACCCTTGCTCATGCCCCAGTTGCAGCATTTAGAGTTGTCCCCTATTTAGCCCACACCAGCATAGAAATTCTAGACTTGGAAAAACATCTCGAGATCTCGGTAGTGCACCTCCGCGAGCTAGAATATAGCACCAGCGCAGACCTGGATGATCCTGATGGCAAGCAGTTTGAAAAAGTCACCGGTGATGGCGACCATAATGATGACAGCAATAACAATGCCAATGACGGTGACGGCAATGGCAAAGAGGAGACTTAAGGTCTCTTAGTACGGAGAAAGACTCACATATTCTCAGCATGTAGATTTTCAGTGATTCGGACTCATATCCACTCTTGTTCTCATTTCAGACTCGGACTTGTGTATACTTACCAAATAGGACTTGGTGAATCTTTGCCGGCGGCAGACTAACTCTCGCTCGCTCTCTTTTCACTTACTTTTACTTTTATTTTACTTTTACATTTTTGGCAAAAAACTCTGTGATGAGGCATAACTCAGTCACAGTTAGACAGCAGTCTAGCACCTTGCATATGCGTTGTGGCAGTTACCCTATCTCAACCAATTACTCTGAGAGTAAAACACCGAAGCTAGTCTTTTCCACCTATGAAGAACTAACAGTGACGGTGCAGCATTATAACATGGCAAAAAGCCATTTTTTCTCGGACAACTTAAAATCTACCACTCATTTCTTTAACACCACCGTTCAGAATTATTTCAGAAGTACCAGCCATAAGTTTTACAGAATCACACTCCCATTTTTCCGTTCTATAAAAACCTTAGCGTGAACACTAGCAAATAGCGCCGAAAAAGCACTGCAAAATATCATGACTTTACTTTTCTGCTATTTTTTATTTTGCCGATTCTATCCCTTTACTCGCTACAGTCCACACTATCTCTTACTAATGTTTTACAAATAAATGCCAGACTTAGCTGATCAAAACCAAGGACCACATACTTTTAGGGCTGAGGGCAGCCATTTCTCAGTACAGAGAAAGGCATGCGCATAAGCACAAGCAGCACACCGGCAGAAAGACTGAAACAACTCTCTAAAAAGTGGCACAACTGGATCACACAGCTTATAAAATCTTACAAGTTACACAAAAGGAAGACAAAAAGACAAAAGCAGCTCTAAAATTAGGCAGAAAAAGAACAACAAGTATGCTACAAAGGGGCCTAGGAAGTGTCCATAGCTCCATTGAAATTGGATCATCATCATTGTTGTCATCTTTATTGCTGCCTCCATTACCATCTGTCTCCTTGTCATCATTCAACTCGATCAGAGTTAAAGCCCGACCCTTACCCTTGAGTGAAACCTGGCGAACATGCTCCTTAGGATCAAGAAGGGAACCTTCCCTGGAAGTCACCAAACCCAGCATGGTAAAATAGTGATGTCAGGTGAAATGAAGCCACTTATTAGCAGCAGACAAGGAAGCAACAGCAGCATCGTGCAATAATAAGCAATATACATGGCAGTGTGCGAAAATCTAATCAAATCTTGCCAGGCACGATCTGAAAGCAGAACTCTGACATTATTAGACATTAGGCCTGAGGCTGTGCCAATCAAACCCCAAACAAAAGAGCAATCAACAATAGGCCAAAAGCGGAGATATGACTCATTTGAAGGTATGACTCATTGTGACTCAGATGTACAATAAAAGACACAAAAAAGCAGAATCCCTACAATATTGGAGATTCTATCAGTGAGTAGGAGAAGAATATATGGCTGTGCACATTTCAGGAATTATATATAAGATATTATTTAGTGTAGATAGATGGGAACCAGTCAAGATTATACTTAGACTTTATCTTATCACACACATACATCATCAAATCATGTAGCTTTTCCTTCTATCTTCCTAGTTTGAGTCTCAATCATAGTTCCTTTTCCCCTCTCACCCAAAAGTCCCAGTTCCTTCCCCCAAAGCCTTCAGGAGTCTAGTACTGCTCAGCTTTGACAATTTCTGACATTTCTAACAATTTCCGCCAGTTATCACATTCCTAACACCACTGCATTGTTGCGCGGGCTTAGCAAAGTTAGACGGAGGCAGTCCAGTTCAATACGACTCCAATTCTGAAATATCTAAGGGTGCACGAGCGTGCACGAGGCATCAGGAAAACCTAACTCTACTTAAGTTTATTTAGATGCACTTATGTTTCTTAAGTCTAAATTAAAACAATTAAAAGTACTAAGACACAAACTTTTCCTTAAATTTACTTAACTATTATAACATCAAAGTAATTTTAAGGCCATCAAGTCATTAAGACACACTTACTAACATTAAGATGTAGCTACCCTAAGAAAGAGATAAGAAGTGAATTTAAGACAATGAGTGTGTATGTTAATTGTTAAGCACATGTGTGGCTGACAAAGCATTTGACCCACCCTCAACCCCTTCCCCTACTGCTAGGCTCTGCACTCCAACCAGCACATGAAGTACTTACCATTAATCTCAAAGATTCTCGCGCCGCACCCAGTGTAACATATGAGCACCCTTCTAACACTTCATTGAGCCCTCTATCCCAGGTGACCTCAAGATTGAGCCTTCCACCCCTGAGTTCCGAAAAGAATTTCAGGGCTGTGGCATGGACAGACGAGTGGTGGGTTTGAGATTGAGGCAAACAACAATAATATATTGTCATTAGTAATATGTATCGGATGGCAGACATGGCACCAGATTACCTCCCTATGGTGGCAGAAGGTGTCTAGACGAAGAAAGGAATGGGTCATTGATGTGGAGAGCGGGGCCTGAGAATGTCAGGAAGTTGAGTTGGGATGTGCACGTTCTGAGTGTGTGCAAATTCGGGATATGTGACACAGACAACTGTATCACTTTGGGAAAGGTCAGTTTATCTGTGCAGGATATTTTGTCCCGGTGGGAGAAGAATGAGTCGACTGTCTCTACAGAGAGTGTTAAGACTACAGGATAATAAGTGTGCAGAAGGAATGGAAACCAGGGTGAAACTCACAAGTACACATTCAATGTTGTGCCTTGTCTATGCTTCAACCAGCCTCTCAATCTAATCCTTGAGCAGTTGCACTTGAGACCAGTGACTGGATAGAGTACAGAGGTCAGGCCCGGGGCGGAAAGATCATTTTCCTGGACAACTTTCTTGATGGCAGTCTGAACAGGAGAGAGTTCGAAGGTTGCCTGTGTCACACAAGGGGGCATGATGCAGGTATTGGGCATGTCCTGATAACACCACCTGGTGCACCAGCAAGAATCTTGGCTTCACGACAAGCAACCTCTGCTTCGCGCATTGCAATATCACTCTTGTAGGCAATAACAGCCTGAGATCGCTTGAGCATGACCACATTTCAACCTCCTCCTTGGGAAGCAGTATTTCCAGGCTAACCCCCAGAGCTTTGGTTTGGAAGAGAGTATGATGGTGAGGATGAGGGAAAAAACAAGAAGTAGAATTGTGGAGAAAATGGCTCTAAGATGGCGGTAGGTAGAACATTCAGAACAGTGTAAATGACTCTCCCTGTTATGATTACAATGTGAAAAGGAAGGTTGAGGCTGAGGCGATGAGCATTCTGATGCTGATTGAGTTCAAAGGCAACAAGGATTTCTGTTGAAGTCTGACAGACTTAAAGATGATGTCAGGAAGGAAGCATATCCATAAGTTGTGGTGAAAGTAGGCCTCATGTGTAGAGACTAGATAAATGAGGATATGCAAGTACTGAAGCTGTCCTTTGATGGCCATAAGGGAGTACAGGTGGCAGTGCAATGACTTGGAGTGGTGGAATACCTGGTTTTGCCAGTGGAATGAAAAAATTCACAAAGTCCAGCTTTAACATGTCATGTGTCATGTGTCACAAGTCAACGTGTGCAATTAACTTCAACTGTACTTATTCTCTCAATGTCTTCTCTCTCAATGCCATCCTCACACGGTCACACCATTTCCACAAGTATAGCTCACTAGAACTCACACCATCCTCTCTTTGTAGAAATTCATTCGTGCCTCTACATTCAAACTTGGATGGTGACTCTGTCTGTGACATCCAGCCCATTGAGCCAGATGACTTAAATTGCCGCTCATCCACTTCCTCTACCAAGTCTCTCAGGAACCATTTTGGCTCAGGTTTCTAACCCATAAGGTCACTGCTCACTGCTCACCACCAGTAAATATATCATACCCCTGGCCCCCTTCAAGGATGGTAAAGGCCTTCCTTTCAACTGCTACCTCCTTTCCATTCTCAAACAAAGGTTATTTCATAACTCTCCGACCCCAGAGCCAAGCAAACTGTGATCCTGCCATCCTGGCCTCCAGCATACACTACCCTCCCATTCTTCTCTACTTGCATGACACCTATTTGTATGCAAGCTATGTCAATTCCTGCCACAAAGTTCTCTGCACCATAGTTCTAAGGTGAGTGGGGGATGGTGTTTTACACACCAAGTTGGTAACCCTTGCTTGTTTGCAGATAGACAAGGAGGAGAGTGAAGCTATCGGTGTGTCCCCTGGAGGGCCAGTAAGCCATGAGCTGATAGACAGCACTGCCAAGTCAACACCTCCAGCATCACCTTTCCCACCACCATGCTCCCATACTTCATCCACATTCACATCGTCTATGGCATCCTTCAAGACCAACACGTTCTAGCAAAGTATCTGCGTCATCACGCAGCAAGTGCAAAGACTCCAAGTTGCTCGATGCTCGTGCCAATGAGAAGAGTGTGTAGAGCGAGATGCAGGTCCTCTGGGGCCTCAATCATCCTAATATTGTGCATCCCCTCTTTTTCCCTTTTTCTCATGCATATGTATGCATTGTTTGTGCATTGTTATTGCTGACATTATCTTGCAAAAGTGGTTCAAGTCAACTTGAAGATCAACATACTATCTTACTTTTGAGCTTACCATAGCCAGAAAACTCTTTGAGCAAATTAGCCAGCATTGTCACTTGCTCACACCAGACTCAAGTTCACTAGCCACGCGTAAGTGGACATTATATGAAGGAGACACAATTTCTATGAAAAGGCAAGTTTCGATTCCTTATATTTTTTCAGAGGTAGCTTATATGTGCACCAGACAAAAGACACCACCAGGGACGCCACCACCACCAACTCATCTGTTAGAAATCCACTTCTTTCAGATATCTCCATCGCTAATGCTCTTGTAGAGAACTTGTGAATGTAGAGTTTCCAAAGGATAGTGGCAGTGTGCCTGCTGAGTTCATGTCCACCAGTTCGCCAGGGACATCAACCCTTTCATCTCCTTTTATGCAAAAGACACTCTTGAACTCCCCACCACATCCACCCATATTGCCTTCTTTCGAGTGTCCTGCAGGTGGCAAGATTTCCCAGATCCACTCAGACGAAGCCACTGCCCATGCCACACAAGAATGCCTCACAGAAGCACACCAACCTAATTACATGAGGCATATTGCATGTGTCCCACCAATGAGTGCGAGGCAAGAAAACGTTGCCGGAAGCGAGATGCTGTCATAGTTCTCAGGTTTGTGTAAATACCCTCCATCTCACAGCTACGCTCTCCTAATGAGTGTGTTGAGAGTTTCTGCAGTGCGATGCTCTTTTTCAATCCCTCTATTCCCTTTCATTGTTGGTGCACTGTTTGTCAAAGTGGCAGATTTGTTGCCTGTGGCCTTGCCATTCTAGATAGTTCTTAGGTTTATGTGTTTAGTATATTTGATTAATATTATTTTTTTTCAATGAAATTCTTGATTCCCTGAAAGTAGCTTAGCATCTTTGATACTTAATTGCCTTATGATTACTTATTTTGGATTTTGAAATATATTATTTTAATTTATTTTCATGAAATTTTATTGGCTTAGTTTCTTAATGTACTGAATTTAAATGCAATAAGTCATTTTCAGAACACGACTCTACTGAATTTAAGTAACAGCTGTCTTAATCATATTTTACTTAAATTTACTTAATATACCATTTAAGACAAGTTAAGACAAAATAAGTAGTTTTAGGTTTTCCTGATAGACCTTCATTGAAGCATTTTATTGGAGTTTTTAGGAGTTTAGCAGTTGCTGCAGTTCCCCAAGACCTCTCTGACCTGATTCTCTTCCTTTGTCCCAGACCAGTTCTTAGTCGGTTCCTCTCAGTAGTTATTTCAGTCTTTGCTCACTTTCTGGGACTTAGGCTTGTCAGCGAGACGGTTGCAGCCTGGACCTCAGCATGCTAACCGGTAAGGATACCCAAGAGAATAGAAGAAACCCCAATGTTACATTTTCACGTGTTGATCCCTCCATTCTTTTTTGGACTGAGACTCCCTTGACTCCCCTTTCTGACTTCCGGATGACTGATTGTTCTATTGACGCCTTGGCTGACATATTTCTTGCTTACTGTTTACTTGATGACAGATCATCCCCTATGGATGACTGAGCAGTTTCTGACTTGATGATTGATGATCCAGTGCCGTTCCTGGGCCTGGATTACTGATCGTTTCTTACTTACTAATTAACCTTTCTCGCTTACTTGTTTGAAGACCGAATGTCCTTGTACAATATGAGTTAAGAGGCATGAATTCTCCCCACAAAACACTTGTAGGGAGACTTCATGCTACTAGATCTTGGACTATAAATAGGCCTGTATTTACCAAGTTGAGCCTTAAGCTCAACTTTGTTCTAGCTATACATTTCTTGCTCCAAATCACTTAGAGGGAACTTCAAATACTTGTGCATCACCGCTCCATGATCCGATTGATTGCACTCTACCCCTCTGAACCTTTGGGAACAGGTTGCTTTCTGTAGCAGAAGGTCCCTTTGAAACACTTCTTGTGAGCGTTGCTTCCGCAGAATCACTGAACGAACTCATGGCCCGAGTGAAGCCATAACACCCAAGCATGGGAATGCTGGAAATAACTGCTGGATATGAACCATCTGACAGAAGATCAGATGGAACAGCATCTGCAAGAGCAGAAGTCTTGACCCCATAAGACAGCTTCGGAGACATGGGTTGATGATGTGGACAAGACTTGGGCTGCGGAGGCAAATCAGAAACTGGAAAAGCTGAAAAAGGTTAGGAAAAAGAGAAGAAAGAAAGAAAATCAAAATGCACCAAGGAAATTCTGCTCACAGGCCATGCAAGCGATGAGGCAATTCTGACAGACTGCCAGGGAGCCCACAAATGGCTCATAGCAGATCTTACGCTGCTTATACTGCTTACACTGAGCACATGGCTTGGCCTGAGCAGAATCCAACGTGTGAGCCCGTTTTGAGGAAAAGCAAAGAGTAGGCAGATCGACACACGAGGAAGATGCCACAACAGGAGTTGGAGCGACAACAACCAATAAATGAGAAATAGCTGGAGGTTTCGGGGTGCAATCCATATCCAGGCCCAGGTTAGGCGACCTAGTGTCACCAGAGCCAGACAAGGGAGCACAAGACAGTGGCAATGGCACCATGAGCAAGAGTGAAGGCAAAGGAACCAGGACTAGAACAACAGGCACAGAAACAGGAATAGAAGACCTGACATGGGTGGCAAGAGCAGGATAGGCCTCCCCAATGGAGACCCCAGGGTCCAATTTCTGGACCATATCCTCCACCCCAACCATGAGGGCTGGCACAATTTGCAGCCACTCGGACGTAATATGGGCAAAGAGGCAGAAGCACGCAGAAGCAAGCATGGACTGGATGACTGTGTCATCCAAAATGTCAATGCCGGCCAGGCCAGCAAGCGAGAAAAGAGCCTCCTAGGGAGAAACAAGTCAGAAAACCCAAAAAACAGCCAGAAGAGCAAAAACACACCATGAGGAAACCAAATATTACTGCCCAGACCCTAGCAGAGGCCTTATTGGTGACGGCGGCAGCGGACTCGCAATACACCTGCAAGTCCTGGCATTTCTACTTGAACCAGAGCAGAGTGAAAGGGAGAGCAGTGATGGAGGGCTGGGAAGATGCAGGTGGCTGGGACATGGTAAGAGTGAGTAAAAAGTGGGGGAAAGTTGAGAGGGCAAGTGGTAAAAGCACCGAGCACCCTTTTGACCTCCACAGACATGAGGCAGGACAATGGGACACCAAGAGTCCAGCCACACTCGTTTAGTGACTCCACAACACACCAGAAATTGGAAGAAATTGGAGCAACACAATAGGCCAGGCAGAACAAAGGATGACCCAGACCGATGGCACGGAAGATCCACAATGGCAGCGGCAGCCCGGTTATGGCCCAGATTTCAACAAGTTGAAAAGTCATGCAACGCTGACTCTAGACACAAAGGCAGTATACACATACCTCAAGTCCTGGATCGTTTAGGCTTAGGCTCAGTCTCAGGTAATGGCAACAACTGTATTTAGCGGTGCACTTTGGCAAACTGCTACTTAGGGCAACAAAGAGCATGGCTAGAAGACTACAGACATGGCAAAGTGACTATGGCATGCAACGAGGATGGATGTCGAATGGCAAGATGTTATACCACATTTTGGAAGAATTAGTGACCAACTTGAACTTGAACTTGCAAAGCCAATCATTACTACATAGCAACAAGACCAAATAACCCCAGTCTACTTGACGGCGAAAAAAACAGAAAGCGGCAACATAGAAGAATGAGTCTATGAAGGACCCAAAGAAGCTGTCCCGCTTGATGCGGCGCAAGTAAAACTTGTGGCGATAGTCCTCATGAGCCAAAGGAAAATGGTGTGAGCGTTCCTGAAATTCGCTACCGTGCTTGGTAGAGAGGTTATGACTGAAGTGCAGATAGTTAGCAGTTAATGTGACGACCCCAAAATGGCAATAGCTTAGTAAGTGACCAAAAGCAGTCACACTGGAAAACTTGTAATTTAAAACACAAAATATATATTATTTATTTATTTATTTATCATAGTACTGTGGCAAGTAGAAACTGTGGGAAGTCAAGAAACTGTGGCTACAATGCAAAGGAAGGGAAATACAAGATGGAATGTGAGGAGAACGTGTCCATGTATTTCCTCTGTCTGTTTTTCCCCCTCTTCCCAAATGCCATTCCTGCCAATGAATGGAATTTTGCCTTATTTTCACCTGTCAATCGCCCCTGACTGGCCTGACCCTGCATCTGTAACGAATCCATCTGCCTGAACCACCTCTCTCCAACTGTGCCTAGATCTCAGTGTCAGGCACCAAGCACACAGACCGCAGGAAGCCACCCATCCTGACGCGCTCCCCTCAGACAGTGCTGACACTCCCGCAACCTCCCGGAAAGTTGGGAGCTTTACTCATGATCAGGAAAGTGGGATCTACCTATTAGAATGGAAAGATCTCACTCATTTTTACACATGGTGCTGAGAGGAGGAACTAGCTCATTCAATTGAGCTTATTGCCTTCTTATCAGTATCCAGGGGACGCCTTTGGCTAGGGGTGCGCACCGTCCGTAGTACGGGGATGGCCGTCCAATTGGACGGTCATGTGACGGGAACGTTCAAGCGTCCACTATCCGTCTAATATTATCTTGAGGTTCTTAACAGAGACAGGACGGGGATTGAGACGGATGTTGTATGGTAGACTACGGTAGACGGTGTTATGTAATCACACAGAGGTGTTATCACACCAAGAACAGCGACCAAAATGTTTATATTTTAATATGTATACAAGTTAAATAATGTGGCACATGGCAGCGCGTGGGTCACGGTGGGTGGCCCAAGTGGCAAGCACGACTCCAAGGGGCAGTAAAGGATTTTTTGGTGAGAGTGGGCGCAT
>QLOU01002281.1:0-14973 GCA_003313715.1 Russula abietina | reverse complement strand
AGAATGAGGGATATCGGAGAGCCAAAGGGAGACAAGGTGAGTTGCAGAAAAGAGCAGATTTGGCAATCCTGGAAATGGAATCCCACGCAACTCGAAGATTTGCAGACGAGGGGCAGATCCATCCAAGAATGAATTGGGAATGACCGGCAGCGTTTCACAATCTGAGATGAGCTGCAGATCCGTCAACTCGGGAAATTGGGTCTGCATCGCGGCCAGGACTTTTTCCAATTGCCAATCTACAAGTCTCCAAAGGATGAATTTACACACGTGATCGCTCTGCCCAAGTAGTGCAATGACATTGTCTGTGCGAGATGTTGAGGACATATCGCCGCTAACGATGAGGGGCAAGACTGGCCAGAGGTCCAGTGTGGGCGTTTTGGGTGTACAAAGAAGTCGGAGATTCAAGCGACGTGGGGATGCAAGAACAAGGCCTCTCCACCGTCGGCATACGTGTACCAGCGAGTGCCATGCATCTATCCCCGTGTTGCCTCTATCCAATGGACTCGTGTATAAATCAAATATTACTAGTAGGACGTCATCGGGAAGTACGTCAATTGACTCGATTCGTATCAGCAGGCCTACACCACACCACGTCAGTCAGAAGTCATTGCGGGATGTGACACAATGAAAGACATACGATTAATCTTCCCCCTCTTCGGGCGAGGCGTCAGCAAGTCTTCAGAACGGCGATTAATTGGGTTCAATATCCCAGGGCGGCTAGGAAATAGTGGAGAGGCGAAGGCTGTACTGGAGTATGGTGGGGAGATCTGATGACTCCGCGTCATGAGGACGCCTTTTAGTTGAGAATTTGTTAGTTTTGATGCAACGTGTGAGTTTTACTCTTGACGTTAAGGAGAAGCCAAAAAAACGTTAGGCGATGCACGTGATCATGTCAGCCATTATCTTATCGGTTAGATTATCGGCCACTTTGCAAACGATGCCATCATGCACGTCACCATGCTGGCATACAAAAATGATAGCACTTGAAGTTTCTCATCACTAATCTCTCACCTGCCGAATTCTGCGGGCGCTGCACCTCGTTTATCAGTGCTACATCAGCACCGGGCCTCGTGTTTGCCTACACGCTACCCATTTTTCTTTGTCTGAGTTTATTTCCTTCAGGCCGCGTCACCTTCCCTTTCATGCTTATCAGTTTGGGACGGAATACTGTAAGCTATAAGTACATAAGTCCCGAACCAGCTCTTGGTCCTATCGCGTCACCACGAACATAAATAAGTGCCTACGTTCATGATCTGCGCATAGCATTGCAGCAGTCCGTTGATGACACGGCCAGCGCTACAGTAAAGGACACCTCCAATAATTAGTCGCGACAAGATAATATTAATATTCCAGAATATATAGAGCATCCTACAGGTGTAATGTAAGTCAAATGAGAAACACATCAATCAAACTTTGTGTAAGTCGTTTGCAAAAATCATGAGTCATCCCCAACCAGCGTAACGGGTGTAAAACGTCAAAGACAGGATAATGTATGTTCAAAATGTCAGTCATGTGGAGGGGTGCTAGGCGAGCGGGGGCCAAAAAACCGCGTGGTTGTGGTACTTCTGGTTCCAGATGAATCGTAGATTCACTCGGTGTGTACTTGACACCACATTGCACTGTTCGCACGCGTTAGGGTCAACTGATAAATAAGATTAATTACAGTATATTTACCTCGCCAGGTGTCCCACGCTGTACGGTTGGGAAGTGGTACTGCTGGCGGTGTCGTTTCGATGTTAGCCAGGTGGCTGAGCAAGTGGCAGAAATAGAACAGACTGGAAGGGTCGCTCATCGTACACACGCTGGGTAGAAAGGGTCCAAGGAACTGCTGGAGGAGCGGCACCAGGTTGCGGGGGGAAAAATTATCGTCAGTTGGCCACGACTGGGCTGGACTTTGCGAATGCGGATGACTTGGGGCCTGGGCAACATTTCTGACGTTGAGGGGAGTGCTGAGCAGCCCAGAAGTCATTTAGTGCATTCGGCTTGCCTGTCGTTGGTGGCACAAAGCTGCCGCCGTGCGCTAGGGTGTGTCATGTATGCTCGAGAATGATTCAGGACGGCCATCGGGTCAGTGTCATCATCGTCCTCTGCGGTGGTGGTGGTGGTTACTGGCGGTACATGTGAGATGATCAGGTGCGATTACTGTATCTGTGAAGATAATCTAGAAATCCAATCAATTTTGCTATATTGTGTTCTTGAACTTTTGAATACTGGTCAACTTGTCAGCTTGTCTAGCTGGTTGAGCATAAAAATATCGAACTTGCCACAATTTAGACATGGCTTGTTGACCTAGTGACTTTTTGCCTTATATGGCTTGCACAAGCTCGTACAAGCTTGTATAAGCTGCTACAAATCCAAAAAAAAATGTTATACAACAACATAAGCAACATGTTATCCAACAAGCAATGCAACAGGCAATGCGGCAGGCAATGCGGCAGGCGACGCAAAAAAGTCCAGCCTGGAGACGGCCGGGAAGGGGGCTGCCAGTGTGGAGGAGTGTAAACAGAGGCCAAAGTTGAGCGTGGGGATCCTGGTACAGAGATGCTCTCCCGGGGTGGACCCAGATAGGGAGGAATGATGAAGGGCGCACCTCCATCCCGCGATGTATGGATAGGAATAGGAATAGGAATAGGAATCACCGAGTCGGAAGACTCGGTTGGGGTTGGCGTCCTATAGGGACGAACAGGGGGTAACACCCCGATAGGGTATGGTTGAGAGGGTAATGAGATCTGAGGAGGCGGTACAAAGGGGCTGCCTGCAGGTGTCGTTTCGATGTTAGATAATCTCCGTGAATCTTTGTTCCAGCCAGAAATGGTGATAGGGTGACCGGAGTGCCGTCGAACTGCAGCAAACTGCCCAATATTTTCTTGGAAAGGTCCCCATGCCTCCAGCCCCTCAACGAAAATATTCTCTAGGCTGGGCAACATTTCTGTTATTCTCCCCCCAACGACCTCTTGGAGAGCGGCCGCGATACCTGGCGCCAATTCCTCGGATAGGTAGAGATCTTTCACCGCCGTAAATGGATGTAAAAGTTGCAACCATAGAGTATTCTCGATGGCGTCACTCTTCCAAACTAGTTCCGAATATTGATCCTCGATGTAGAGGTCCTCAACCGCGGAAAGGGGAAAAGAGGAGTTACAGATCTGTTCGATGGACGAAAGTTGCCAACCCTGTTCTCTGCACGAGATTGCTATTTCGAGAGCTCTGGACTCGGCTGGAAATCCTACGCATGCAGAGTAATCCTCGAATCGCACATGTGCCTCGTCGCGTGCGAGTGTTGGCGTACGATTGATGAATTGGACGAGTCGTGGACAGTCGAAATCGATTTGATTGAAGAAAGTTATTAGCATTCGGTCGAGCCGGGGGGTGTAAATGCGGGTCACGAGTTCCTCTAAATATTCGGTGACGCCTTTGAAATGAAATTCGTACAGAGCGGGGAGGATAGAGAGTTTTAGTGTGGGAAAACTTCGGCTTTGCCAATCAGGGCAAGATTGAGGGGATCGGAATCGAAGGTGTAGTGTTTCGAGGCTGGGCAAAGCGCAGAGGAGAGCGACCATCGCCTCGGGTGAGATGTACCCTGAATGAGGGATATTGGAGAGCGAAAGTTCGACAAGGTGAGTTGCAGACAAAAGCAGTTTTTGCAACCCGGGAAATGGAATACCAGATAACGAGAAGTGTTGCAGACGAGGGGCTGATCCATCCAAGAACGATTCGAGTATGACTGGCAGCGTTTCACAATCTGAGATAAGCTGCAATTCCATCAACTCGGGGAATGGGATCTGCATCGCTGCCAAAACTTTTTCCAATTGCCAATCTGCAAGTCCGCTGAGGATGAGTTGACATACGCGATTGCTCTGGCCAAGTACTGCAATGATATTGTCCGTGCCTGATGTTGAGGACATATTGCCACTAACGATGAGGGGCAAGGGCGGCCAGACGTCAAGTGTGCCTGTTGCGGGTGTTTCGGGTGTACAAAAAAGTCGAAGATTCAAGCGACGTGGGGATCCAAGAACAAGGCATCTCCACCGTCGGCATACGTGTACCAGCGAGTGCCATGCATCTATCCCCGTTTTGCCTCTATCCAATGGACTCGTTGTATCCACCGTGACGTATAAATCAAATATTACTAGTAGGACGTCATCGGGAAGTACGTCGATTCGTTTCACCCGGCCTATGTCATATCGAGTCAGTCAGAAGTCATTGCGGGAGGTGGGGAATGGGGATATGGACCATATGGGGTAATGAAGGGCATAAATAGACTCTCGGGAAGTGGCGGAGACATTCGTGGACTTTGTTTGGGTCGTGAAATCCCCTTCTTCGGGCGAGGCATCAGAACAGAGGTCTATTGGGGTCGATATCAAATGGAATGGTTAATTTTTGGTTATGGAAGGGAGATCTGATATATATGGAGCACGCCTTTTATTTGAGACTTTGTTGGTTTTGATGCAGCGTGTGAATTTTACTTGACATACAACTGAGAGATGCTGATCGATGAGACCGATGAGGATTCGGTGCTGCCAGTGGGGTGGTAGGGTAGAATGAGAACCAGTTGGGGGCTGCTTGAGATCGCCTGCAGGAAGCGTTCGCACAAAACACGTAAACACGTGTTGAGGCAATGCACGTGATCTTGTCATTGTCCCTTTCACGTTTTACTTTACGTTCGTTTCCAACCACGCTTTCCTAACCACACCCAATTCTTCCCCATCAAGTATGGCGTGTAACATAATGGCTCCTGTCTCACACAACTAGGATTCCTGTTTCCGTTCAGTGAATCGCCGTCGTCTTCAATACCTTCAAAGGATGTTTAATCTCCCCTTTCATTTCAGTTCAAACCATGACGATATCACAACTCAACTTGAACGCCCTTCAAAGCTTCAACACCTTTGATCCTGGGTCTCCAGTTACAGCGCAAGGCAATTTGAATGCTACGTGCAGAGCATACCGGCACTAATTGCCTGTAACTGAGAAAACGTGTCCTCCAAGAACTCATGCTGTGTATCTTCTCGGTTCCAAAGCGCCTTTGCCGCACACTGCGAGGTCATACAAGATACGTAAGCGACAGCGATGATACAATAACGCATAGCAGGAAAAAATGAGAAGGCATATGCAAACGCAATGGGATTGCAGAGTAGGAACTTGAAGGTGAGTCAATGTGGTGCGGTTCCAGATGGAATTGCTCAAGTGCTTCAGCGTTCCATCGTGCAGGGATACGCCGCGCAAAGTCAGCAAGGTTTTTATTAGCACCTGTTCCACCCAGTATGCGATTTCCCGCGCGTACGCTACGCCAATGGTTGTATTCCTGTTCTGGATAGACTACGCGGTAACTCATAAGGTTTCTCCACCACAGGTTGCCCTCATTATCTTATCGGTGAGATTATCGGCCACTTTGCAAACGATGCCATCATGCACGTCACCACAAGACGTAATCATGGCGTTTTCGAGGTCGAGAGTCAACTATGGTGAGTACAATCGACAATACAAAGACACCGACCCTGGGCTAGTACCATATTTGATCTCTTTGTATGACGTCTCGAACTCTGTTCGCGTTCGCTCTGACACACCTTTTTTCTTGTCCTAGAGTGACATTGTAGCGACCCAAAGAACAAAAAACTAGGTATGAACACTGAGATCGGACCTACAGTATGCCACTAAGATAGTAAGATGCACCGAGGCAAACTTTGAGCGGAATAACAACGTCAAGGAATCATATGCTTATAACCTGAACCTGACATGCAGGCAGCCCAGGAGGAAAAACGCGAAACTTTTCTCTGCATCCCGTTTCGACCTTCGACCGTTTCACTTGGCACTCGCGTCCCTGTGGAACCGGAACCGCTAGCCACCCTCGCTCATTCCCTTCCCATTGTCTTATCTCTTCCCCCTTTCCCTTGAACGCCCTTTCAATCTCGCAGCCTCGATCTTAGCTACAACACTGTGCCTGCAAGCTTGACTGCGCCACCGAGTAGAGTAAACAGGCCGTTGTATGTGTCAAGGTCCGGTATCGAGTGTTGCTGCTGTTGCGGCATGGTGTTGTATGCATTGATGGCATTGTATACCGGCTGCTGTGGCATGCCAGTAAAGGCTGGGAGAGCGTACAGATTGGAGTGGAAGGGTAATGTGTGTCTGGGGTCGAGCTCGTCGCCGTATGAAGGGATATGGCCGCCGCTGTATTGCCCGAACTGCGCTTGAGGCAGTTGTGGCGCGTACTGTGGATAAGTCTGGACACCGCCAGAAATACTAGACTGCGTGGCTTGCGCGCTGTAATGATTGATATACTGGTGCCAATTCGGGGGAAGGAAGAAATCTGTGGCCCCATCTGCAAATTGGACAAAATACCAGCTAGGTTTGGCGAGGGAGAGGGAGACGGCCTTTGGGGATAAATCAGCAGATCAACCAGAGTTCTAGGTCGCTAAATGAAAGAGTATGGTGCTCACTACCACGGATCGCTTTCTCCTCTCGGCATCTTCCAATAGTTGGTGTAGCCGTTCAGGGACAGCCCTCCATAACACGGTCCCGGTATTTAGGATCACGACGTAGGAGTCATTGACACCCACGGTCACATGACGAACGCCTTTTGGTCCCTCGCGTTCTAGAACCATATCGAGCTCTCGTGGAACATTGTGCCAAGCGCACCGGGTTAGCGAGCCGTTGTGAAGTACCGTAATATAGCCAGTTGGGTCTGGCACAAAAGTGAAGAACTGAATTGCGTAGTCCGCGAGACTGAGACCGGCCTGTTGGAGGTGATGCACGAATTGCTCCACGTTTGAAACTATGTCCGCACGCCCGTGCTCTGTTTTGCATGCTGCAGCATCGTAGTTTCTTGTTTTAGCCAAGGGTTGATGCGAGTGATGCGAGTGCGGGGGTTAGACATAGGAGGGAACGTACCATGTCGACCATCGGTACGGAGAAACCAATCCCCATCAAGTCCAATAGAAACCTCCTCTACATTCTCGCCTTTACGTCTTATGTCCTCCATCTCACGGTCCAAATCATGAGGGAGTCCTTGCCTACATATTGTTCCGTGACAGAACAACAGATGAAAAGCACTTTTGACTCACCATCCCATTGCGGTTCGACTTGATGAGATAAAAAAGCCACCAGCATGCTCGTTATTTACGAAGGTGAAGACAATAATTGAGACAAAACGGCGGTAAGGTGGTAATACTGGCGGTGTCGTTTCTAATCTCTCATAAGTAAGATTACCACTGCGCCAGCCAGAAATGGCGATAGGATGACCGGATTGCCGGCGCACCGCAGCAAACTGGAAAATGTTTTCTTCGAAGGGTCCCCATGCCTCGACCCCCTCAACGAAAATATTCCGCAGGCTGGGCAACACGTCTGTAATTGTCCCCCTAACGACCTCGTGGAGGGCGGCCGCGATACCTGGTGCAAATTCCTTGGATAGAAAGAGATCCTTTACCGCCGTAAATGGGAGTAAAAGTTGCAACCATAGGGTATCCTCGATGGCGTCCTTCTTCCAAACGAGTTTCGAAAATTGATGCTCGATGTAGAGGTACTGAATCACAGAAAGGGGCAGAGAGGAGTTACAGATCTGCTCGATGGACGAAAGCTGCCAATCCGGTTCTCTGCATGAGACTGCTATCTCAAGATTTCTGGACCCGGCTGGAAGTCCTACGCAAGCGGAGTAATCCTTGAATTGCACATGTGCCTCATCGCGTTCTATGAGTGTTGGTGTACGATTGATGAATTGAACGAGTCGTGGGAAGTCGAAATCGATTTGATTGAAGAATGTTATAAGCATTCGGTCGAGTCGAGGGGTGTCGATACGGGTCACGAGTTCCTCCAAATATTCGGTGACGCCTTTGAAATGAAATTCGTAGAGAGTGGGGAGGATTGAGTGTTTTAGTGTGGGAAGACTTCGGCTTTGCCAATCAGGGCAAGATTGAGGGGATCGGAATTGAAGGTGAAGTGTTTCGAGGCTGGACAGTACGGAGAGAAGAGCGACCATTGTTTCGGGTGAGATGTAACCAGAATGAGGGATATCGGAGAGCGAAAGTTCGCCAAGGTGAGTTGCAGACAAAAGCAGTTTTGGCAATCCGGGAAATGGAATCCCACGCAACTCGAAGTGTTGCAGACGTGGGGCAGATCCATCCAAGAAAGAATTGGGAATGACCGGCAGCGTTTCACAATCTGAGATGAACTGCAGATCCGTTAACTCGGGGAATGGGATCTGCATCGCTGCCAAGACTTTTTCCAATTGCCAATCCGCAAGTACCCAGAGGGTAAATTGACGTACGCGATTGCTTTGCCCAAGTGCTGCAACGATATTGTCCGTGCCTGATGTGGAGGGCATATTGCCGCTAATGATGAGAGGAAAGGGTGGCCAGACGTCCAGTAAACGGTTTGCGGGTGTTTTGGGTGTACAAAAAAGTCGGAGATTCAAGCGACGTGGGGATGCAAGAACAAGGCCTCTCCATTGTCGGCATACATGTACCAGCGAATGCCATGCGTTTATCCCCGTTTTGCCTCTATCCAAACGACTCACAGTATCCACGTATAAGTCAAATATTACTAGTAAGACGTCATCCGGAAGTACGTCGATT
Source organism: Russula abietina (assembly GCA_003313715.1). NCBI lineage: Eukaryota > Fungi > Basidiomycota > Agaricomycetes > Russulales > Russulaceae > Russula > Russula abietina. The sequence goes on along the minus strand of QLOU01002281.1, from coordinate 6,412 downwards.
GACCCGATCCGTATCACCAGGCCTACATCACCAGTCATTGCGAGATGTGGTGCAATGAAAGACATACGTGGACTTTTTCAGGTCGTTTCTTTCCCTTCTTCTAGCGAGGTAAGATCGGAGATCTATATTGGAATCAATATCCCGGGGCGGCTAGGAAAAGTGGAGAGGCGAAGTACTGGCGTATGGTGGGGGAACCGATAGGGAGCACGTCTTTAATTTGAGACTTTGTTAGCTTTGATGCAGCGTGTAAATTTTACTTGACATACAACTGAGAGCGGTTGATCGATGAGGCCGATGGAACACGGCTGCTAGCCTCTCTGAAGTCACATATTGAGATGATGCACGTGATCTTGTTGGCGTTCTCATTCGCGTTCGATTTCCGTTCCGAATCGCCCTCATTTTCGTGTTCAGAGGATGTTTATCTCATATGCAACCCAAGATTCCCCTTTCATCTCAGTTAAAATCATGACGATATCACAACCTGAACGCCCTTCAACACTGATCCTGAGTCTCCAGCTACCGCGCAGGGGCAACTTGAATGCTATGTACAGAGCATACTGGCGCTAATTGCCTGTGACCGAGAACAAGTGTCCCCCAAGAACTCACACTGTATATTTACTCGGCCCCAAGGCGCCTTTGCCGCACGCTGCGAGGTTAAACAGGATTCGTAGGTGACAGCGATGATACAACAACGCATGGCAGGAAAAAGGAGAAGGGAAATGCAAATGCATTGGGGTTGCAGAGCAGGGGAACTTGAAGGGAGTCAATGCGGTACGTGCGGTGCGGTTCCAGATGGAATTGCTCAAGTGCTCCGGCGTCCCATCGTGCAAAGATACGCCGCGCGAGGTCATCAAGATATTTATCAACACGCGATCGCTGGTGCGTACGCTACGCCAATGGTTGCATTCCTGTTCTGGATAGCCTACACGGTAACTCATGAGGCCATGAGGGTTCTCCTCCACAGGTCGCCGCCATTATCTTATCGGCGAAGATTATCGGCCACTTTGTCAACGATGCCGTCATGCACGTCACCACAAGACGGTCGCCATCAGGGCATGTTACGTAGCGGTTCTGCTATACATCTGCGATTTCGTTGCTCTCGATTCGACATTAGAAACACGATTCGGTTGGTGCACTCATAATGGGATAGGGAATAGCAGGGGTTGCGATCATGGTGCACGTGAATACCGTAGTAGTCTGTGTGCGTCCCTTTTTGATGTTTGTTCCACTTGTGAAGTTCCAAAGTAAATCTCCCTAGATGCTTACGCCAACGACTGCTTCCCGAAACACCAGAGAGACTAGCGCGCTACTAAATTTTGCGCGCACGCTAGGTGTTTTCGGCGCTGCATAGTGACCAAACTAGTCAAGAGGTGGGCCTGGCCGTGCTTGGCGTCCGCACAAACTGCGCTCGACCCCTTCCCATCTCACTCACGTCACTTCTTTTGTTACCTTACTCACACAGGACTTCCTCTTATCACTGATACCCTTATTTTTATTTCCTGCGACGCGTGGTCTCGTCTATACATGCCATCACGTGTCCTATGTCGCGTGCAACGTTGGTGTGTCGACATCTTGCTCGATCGTGTAGTTAAGCACGCGGGGGTGGATTTTTCAATCCGGTGAAATTTCAGATCTATTTCTGTTTGCCCTGCCTGTGTGCCCTTGTGTTTGTTCTCTTTCCCCCGAACGATGTGGTGCCTGCCTGAGCCGCCGTGCACAATGCACATCGATTCCCAGTCAAATCGCTGACCCTTTTCAGTTTGACGAGAAGAGGATTCTGCCTGACATTGTCTTATCTGGAACGTCGTCTGTTTGCGCCGCTTTCTGCTTGGCTGCCCAAGCGCGTGTTATTGATGGAAGGGTGCGGGAAAGTGTTGGGCCGTGGGTCCATTTTTGGCTTGCAATTTCTGTCCTCAGTAGACCTTGATACTACTGTACACATCAGATTTTAGTCAAATGGCTGTATTAGAATATATCACACCTATTGGTTCTTCGGGTTGCGGCAAGCTAAAAAGCGGAAAAAAGCCAAACAGAGAAGTGCAAACTTGCTGATGTGATGGGTCCGGCTTGGAGGCGGCGGGGAAGGGGGTAACACAAAAATGGGAGGTGGGGGTTGCTGCACGATTTGGGGACCAGGAACAATGACTGGGGCCGAGCGTAGGGATATGCTGGGAGACGGTTCTGGAGGTATGTACATTTCATCAGGGATAGGAGGCTGGTATACTTGCAGGAGTGCAGGGACGCTCCACTGGGGTGAACCCAGACCGGGAGGAATGAAGGGCACACCTCTAAACGATGAAGGAGGTGAAGGGTACACCGGAGACTCAGTTGGGGATGGAGTTACTATACGGTCAGGTTTCGATGTTAGATAATCTCTGATAAATAAGATTAAGTATATTTACCTCGCCAGCCAGAAATGGTGATGGGGTGACCGGAGTGCCGTCGAACCGCAGCAAACTGCCCAATGTTTTCTTGGAAAGGTCCCCATGCCTCGAGCCCCTCAACGAAAATGTTCTGCAGGCTGGGCAAAATTTCTGTTATTCTCCCCCCAACGACCTCTTGGAGGGCGGCCGCGATACCTGGCGCAAATTCCTCTGATAAGTAGAGATCCTTCACCGCCGTAAATGCAAGTAAAAGTTGCAACCATAGGGTGTCCTCGATAGCGTCCTTCTTCCAAACTAGTTCCGAATATTGGTGCTCGATGTAGAGGTACTGAATCGCGGAAAGGGACAAAGAGGTGTTACAGACCTGCTCGATGGAAGAAAGTTGCCAATCTGGTTCTCCGCATGAGATTGCTATCTCGAGATTTCTGGACCCGGCTGGAAGTCCTACGCATGCGGAGTAATCCTCGAATCGCACATGTGCCTCATCGCGTGCCCTGAGTGTTGGCGTACGATTGATGAATTGGACGAGTCGTGGGCAGTCAAAATCGATTTGATTGAAGAAGGTTATAAGCATTCGGTCGAGTCGAGGGGTGTCGATACGGGTCACAAGTTCCTCTAGATATTCGGTGACGCCTTTGAAATGAAATTCGTACAGAGCAGGGAGGATAGAGCGTTTTAGTGTGGGCAGACTTCGGCTTTGCCAATCAGGGCAAGATTGAGGGGATCGGAGTCGAAGGTGAAGGGTTTCGAGGCTGGACAATACGGAGAGAAGGGCGACCATTGTTTCGGGTAAGATATAACCAGAATGAGGGATATCGGAGAGCGAAAGTTCGACAAGGTGAGTTGCAGACAGAAGCAGCTTTGGCAATCCGGGAAATGGAATCCCACGCAACTCGAAGTGTTGCAGACGTGGGGCAGATCCATCCAAGAAAGAATTGGGAATGACCGGCAGCGTTTCACAGTCTGAGATGAGCTGCAGATCGGTCAACTCGGGGAACGGCATCTGCATCGCGGCCAACACTTTTTCCAATTGCCAATCTGTAAGTCCGCTGAGGATGAATTGACATACGCGATTGCTCTGCCCAAGTACTGCAATGATATTGTCCGTGCTCGATGTTGAGGACATATTGCCACTAATGATGAGAGGCAAGGCTGGCCAGACGTCCAGTAAACGTTTTGCGGGTGTTTCGGGTGTACAAAAAAGTCGGAGATTCAAGCGACGTGGGGATGCAAGAACAAGGGCCCTCCACCGTTGGCATACGTGTACCAGCGAGTGCCATGCGTCTATCCCCGTTTTGCCTCTATCCAATTGACCCATAGTATCCACGAATAAATCAAACATTCCTAGTAGGACTTCATCAGGAAGTGCGGCGATTCCAAGTCGTAACACCTGGCCTACATACATCACGTCAGTGAGTAGTCATTGCAAGATGGGGCGCAATGAGAGGCATACGTGGACTTCGCTCGGTTAGATGCTTCCAGCCGGGGATCGGGCGAGGAATCAACAAGCCTTCAGTACGGCGATCTATCCCGGGCCGGGGAGCAAATGGTGGAGAGGCGAAGGCGGTACTGGAGTAGTATGGTGGGGAGATCTGATGACTCGGAGTCATGAGGAGCACGCCTTTTACTTGAGAATTTTAGTTTTGATGCAACGTGTGAGTTCAGTGTAGGGTAACAACAAAAACAACAAAACAAAGCGTTGAGGGCTCAACGATGCACGTGATCTTCTCAACCTTCCCTTCGCCGGCAACTTGAATGCAGAGCGTTTTGCCGCCCTTTACGTGTCCCCCAACTTAAAGAACCTATATAGTATATCCACTTGGTCCCAAGGCGCCTTTGTCGCACACCGTGAACAGGATATGTAGGCAACAGCGATGATACAAGAATGCATAGCAAGAAGAATGCAAATGCAATGGTGAGCAATTCCATCTGAACATGAAACCGCACCACATTGACTCGCTTCAAGTTCTCCCGCTCTGCTGCGTCCCATCGTGCAGGGATGCGCCGCGCCGCGCGGGGTCACCGAGATTTTTATCTGCAACTGCTCCAGCCAGTACAGTATGCGATCGCTCGCGCGTACGCTACGTCAATGTTTGTATTCCTGTTCTGGATAACCTACATGGTAACTCATGAGGGGTCTCCACCACAGCTCGCCGTCATTTACCTTATCGGTGAGAATATCGGCCACTCCGCAAACGATGCCCTCATGCACATCACCACAAGACGTAGTCATGGCGTTTTCGAGGCCAACTACTGTATGGTGAGTACAATCGACATATTCTGTTTGGGCGCGGCTCTCACACTTCGATGGCTGTCAAGGCATGTTACGTAGCAGTTCTGTTATACATCCCTCTGCGGTTTCCTCGCGCTCGGTTCGGCATTTCAGAAACACGATTCGGTTGGTACGCTCAAAATGGGATGGGAATAGCCGAGGTTGCGATCATGGTGAATACCCTAGGAGGCTGTGCGTCCGTTTATGATGTTCGTTCCACTCGTGAAATTTCAAGGTCTATCTCCTCAGATGCCTATGCCAACGACTTGTTCCTGGAACGTGAGGGAGAGATTAGCACGCTGAAATCTGGCGTGTACGCTACTGACGCTAGGTGGTTTCCGTGTTGCAAACTTCCAACCCTGTTATTGTACCTGCGAATATATCACAAATGAACCCAACATCCCACCTTTAAATTGCTTCGGTGATCCGGACGACATTAATTCTTGCTTCCGTCCGAGTTGAAAACGAAGGCGGTTCCTAAACCCTCCGACTCGGAGATCGCTTTAACTTATCGACGGACAATGTTTGCAGATTATTGCAGAATACCAGGCAATGCCTTCGTATCGCCTTTGCACCGCACACGGCGTTATTCAGCTCACTGAAAGGCCTGCATCGAAGCTCCAAACCTTCTTAAAGTGCGTGCATGTGAGGTGAGATGGACGGTAGACTCATGACACACAAATACTATTCAGATACGTGTACCGCGCATGCTGTTCCAGTTCCCAGGACTTCTCACCTCGATCGTAAATTATCTTAACCTCCACTCCTCTGCCGTAATTCACAACTATAAGGGTCGGCCAATATAAATCTCCGCTTGTATATGTGTGCCTAATTCGATTAGAGCCAGGATCCGCGAGGTGGTGTCGTTTCAATGTTAGCCAGGTGGCTGAGCAGGAGGCTGAAACAGAACAGGCTGGTCGGTCGCTCATCGTACACACGCTGGGTAGAAGGGGGTCCAAGGAGTGCTGGAGGAGTAGGTCCAGGTTGCGGGGGGACAATCATCGTCGGTTGGCCAGGAATGCGTGGGGGAGTTGGACTTTGTTAACGCGGAGGACTTGGGGCCTGGGACACAGGTCTGACGTCGATGAGATCGAAGGAGCGCTGAGCAGGCGGCGGCCAGCCCGGAAGCCATAAAGTACATTTAGCTTGCCCGTCTACAATTTCTGTAGATCTGTGATGCTAGACAATCTCGAAATCCAATCAATTTTGCTATTTTGTGTTCTCGAACTCTCGAGTACTCTGTCGACTTGTCAGCCTTGTCTTGAGCATATTGAACTTGCCAAATTTCAGACATGGCCTGTTGACCTGGTGACTTTTGGCCTTATATGGCTTGTACAAGCTTGTACAAGCCGGTATAAACTGGTAAAGGTCCAAAACAAAATCTGGTACAACCATTGAAACAACACCCAGCGCGACTCAGGTAAAGTGCTGCCTAGTTGGCTTGGAGGCGGCTGGGAAGGGGGGTGCACAAAAATGGGAGCTGGAGGTTGCTGGGAAAGGGGGTGCACAGAAATGGGAGATGGCGGTTTAGAAAGGGTGTGCACAGAAATGAGAGATGGGGGTTGGGAAGGGGGGAACACAAGAATGGGAGGTTGGGGTTGCTGTGGTCTGATCTCGGGACCAGGAACGATAATAAGGGCCGAAGATGGGACTAGAGATGATTCTATGCTGGGGGTGCGGGATGTCTGGAACTGTGTGTATACATCCTGGTATACTTGTTGCGGGTTAGATAATCTCTGATTAATAAGATTAGTTA
>QLOU01002280.1:16783-38018 GCA_003313715.1 Russula abietina | reverse complement strand
TAATGGAAGAAGAAGAAAAAGGCAGAAACAAAGGTGAAGTCATTTCATTATGAGGCTTGTCTTTGACACTCCACATCATTCTTTCCGCTTTCGTCGAGCCCATATTGTTTGCCAGGCTTTTCGCACAGCTGTTCTTCGATGCAGGCAAGTGAGCCGTTCTGGCTCTTTGGCGGTGTCCGATCTTGGTCGCACGTCCTATTTATGGTCACCTCCACGCGGTCCACGCGGTTCAGTGTGATGGGGACTGGATTTGATCTCCATTCCAGGCGACCACTCCTTTCGCTGCTTTCAAGTCCGTTCAGGCTACAACATCGATCACAGTTAGCGTTGAAAGAACCGGGGTAAAATTATGTAGTTACTGGTTGGTACAACCGAAGGAGTGGTCTACCAGACTGCGATACATTCGGGTCGCAGCAATTGATAAGGTGACCACCGAGGGAGGCAGGAACATCTATAATTCAAAGGGGTATCAAAGACTCTTAGATACCTGCACGATTAAAAAAAATTAAGAACGCACGGGGTTGAACTCAACTAATATTTCGGGGTCCAATGAGCGTTGACACGATGGATTGAAAAGTGAATCTACCGTTTAAATTTAAAATGAGGAACACCTGCGACATAATATCACGATAAACAGAAAGGAGTGGCATACGTTCTAGCCACTCACCGCAGGCGGAACTTCGGCGATAGTGGCAACTAAGAGCCAAATGACACCCTTGAGAATGCGGACCTATAAGCGGAGAACACCACGGCCAGCGAGAAGCACCAATAGCTCACCTGTTTCCACAAGAGGCGTCCTAGGCTGAACGCGCCGCGCTCATGAAATCCCAGACGAAGCAAACCAAAGACCATAATGAGAAGTAGGCTTATATCGGTGACGAGGTTTACGAGAATGTTGAGCACGTAAATATGCATGTTAGTCGGTTCGCAGGATTCCCTAGGTACCCATGTAGAGCGGATCTAGGAAGGAATGAGCCAGAGGGTCCAACTACAATTTAGGCTGTCCATTCACCCGCGCCATGGCTAGTAAAAGGGAATGTTTTATATTGACGGGTTTCTGACCTTCCGCAGAAGGAAAGAGCTTACCTTGAATCTGGAATATAACATTGATTCCCCAAGCGCCACCTGCGATAGCTATGATAATCTTCTTCTTGTTCCAAATGGCGAGACTGGTAGTTCCCGTGAGTGCCTGATTCAAGGAGAGATAATTGAATCAGGGGAGCAGGACGTACATGCGGAGCACAATCAAGAGAGAAGCAGAGGAAAGGGCTAGAGACGCAAAGAGCTGGAGCCCAGAAAAAGCAAGAGTGTTGGACATTGCTTCCCTTGAGATTAGGTGCATCTAAGGGTTTACTCACCAATTGGAAAATGATCTCAGCCTTCCGACCATGGCCTATCAGATTGCAGCCGCATATGGAGTAGATGTGGAATATGCGCACCTCACAGTTATATCGAGTCATGTTAAGACTCACCAGGGTGAATATTGCAGCGATAAGAGTAAATATTCGCGTAGCGGAGTAGATCTGCCAAACGATATAGTCTAGTCCAGCGCTCGGGCTTGGGGAAGGAAACTCAACAGAAACAGTACGTTGATACGAACCCATATTGTCCAACGGAAGGGGCGATGACCTCGGATGACACTCCATTCGTAATCGAGCGTGGTAACGAACTCCCAGCTAAAGATAAGCACCAGATTATTATTATTGGATATGTTCAGTTTTGAGAGTCAAGGGCGCGGCGGGGCAGACTTACAAGTACAGTCCGGCTACAGCATGCCAGAGTTTTGACATTGCCACTGTCAAAAGAAGTCAGTTGGATGCCCGAGCCTATGTACTTTCTGAAAAAGGCGTACGCACCAGCATCCCCCCACTCTACATAGGGATTATGGTAATCTACCATCCTGGGGACAAAATTGATGGGGTGGAAGGCGGGGGGAATTGATTGATGCAATGGCCACTCGACGTCCTAGTGTTGTATATGTATGCATTAGTCCGCATGTCATGTCTTGCCATATTGATGAGACCGTAGGACGCCACTGTAGCTGGCGCTACGCCACGGTCACGAAAACCGTGTAAAGTTGAAATACTTGTATCTTGCATCGATGATTGCCGCTGACGCGCTGACATATGAAGACTAGGCGGACCCGTCACAGTGCCGTACTGCGGCTGCGCCGCACCTAGATGAACTCGTACTAGTCTCGTGACCAAACTCTAGAACACCTGCTGAGTTCACTCGTCCAGGAGGCAGCCACTTACAGTACTGCCTAGTCGTATCTACTATCTAGTGTCTCATTTTTTTTACCTTTCCTTTCCCTCGTGTGCATACCATTTCGACCCATTCGCTTGGCACTCGCGTGTGCGTGGAACAGCTTTCCACGACGCTTCTGTCAGACTTGTCACTCACTAATAGTCACCACATGGAAGCGAGAAAGTCCAGACCGGCCCTCCGAAAGGGGGTGTCAGCTGAATCTGGCAGGTGCGTCTGTGGGACTGATGGCTACAAATAGCCGGGCTGGGAAGCGACAAATCCCACCCCCCACTCGCGTTCTCCCACTTTGCAACCAGTCTATCAGAGGTCGTGCCGCGGGTCCCTGTGGCGCAGGACCGGCCAATGTGCTGCGAGGTCCCCACAGTGTAGGACCGGCCTACTCCCCTGATAGGTCGTAAGACTAGCAGCATCCTAAATGGTCACGGAAGGACGGCGGTCGGGGCAGCGGTAGCCCCCTGACGAGAGCTTTCGCGGGCTCGAAACCGCTGCTTATCCCGCCTCTTTGCCCACCTCTGTTCATACTGTACTGACCCTTATCTTCGGAGACGGGTGCCAGACGGATGCTTCATGTGGGATGGACAGCCCGATAGTCCTTTCACACATGTGTCTGATACTTTGCCCGGCGTTCCTTGGGCATAGTCTGTCCAAATTTGAACCTCGGGTAAGCCGGAAATTTCCGGCTTTACGCGAATCCTACACCTGCCTGTCCTCACGGTTATTTTTAATGAAACATACTCGCATCGAAAGGTAGAACAGTAGGTATTGATTGGATTACCTTCTTTAAATAAACAATATTCTTTCATTCACGGGCCAACCCTCCGCAAACAGTCCCACCAGTGACAAGCCGTCAGCTGTCGCAGGACTCGCTGATGTGTGTATTACGGGCGCTTCCAATCCAACAGAATCACCTTGGTCTCATACTGTGTCGCAGGTCTCCGTAACCAAATCGCCATTGACGCATCACAAGTCCGCTCGTTCAGTACGATGTTACGTTGAAAGTCAGCAAACCAAGTTCTCTGGATTTACACCGGGCTTTGACTCTTCCATGAAACCGCAATGCCATCCAACCATGCCACTTTGATAAGGAAGAGCTTCTCTGGCACATGGGCTTGAGCACGTGTTGACACGGCAGGAAACCTCACCGACTAACCCTCTCTCCTGCCACCCTCCATCAAACCCTCCTCAGTCTCTTCCGAGCACTACATCTCTTGCCGGTCCTTGTCTACTCCCTGATGTCACAATCAAATAACGGTCAATCATTCAGTGTTTTTGGTGCCTTTACTGGCGCCGCTCTCGGCGTCGCCACAGTCGCCATGGCACCCTTCGCAATTCCTGCCGTCGTGGGCATTGGTGGCATCAGCGCAGTCGCCGGTAAAGCTTCTTCCCAAGTTGACCAGCGCGGAAGCATTATCTAAACCTTCGAGAACCATAGGTACGATAGTAGCCGGGAAAGTTGCAGCGGGAACGGCATTCGTAGCCCACAACATAGCCGTCGCCGTCGCCGCCCATCCCATCGTCACGGGAGCTGCAGCTTACGTGGGCGCTCGCGTTGGCGTTGCAGCAGCTACCAATCGTGCTGCGACCGGTGAAAATGCAGTAGGTGAAAACATAACTCCTGTGAATCTGAATGGTGCGGAGGAGCTGGTTGAGATAGATATTCTGAAGATCCGCGGAGTGGTGAATGCCCCAGCGGGTCAGGGCGTTTCCCGCACAGGGTAAACCACTGTAACGTAGGGGTCAGCGCCACAATAGTCGTTGTTGATTTAGGGACTTATCATCTTTAGCATATGGCTGATTCAACTCGATCACAAGCAAACTGTCACAGTGGGCATGTGTGATACAATTCAAAGTGGATCTGTGAAGGCACATCCATTGTCAGCCTTTTCATCGATACGTGCATCCCGACTCGGATGTCAACTACACGTGTTACCTGGCGAATTCGCCACAATTGAGCGAAGTACCTGATGACTTTTGTGCCATACACAGAGGCATGGGCGATGCGCATGTGATAAAACACTCAATGCTGTAGCTGTTTTGATTGCTGAGATGCTTGTTGTTGATCCAGAGAGGGAAGGCAAGGCGAGGAAAAGATAAAAGGGGAGGAAGGAACATGGACGACAGTGAGCGAACTTACAGAAAAAGGGACAAGCTTCGAATTCCCAACACACTCATACTCGCTGAGAGGTCATTCCTAGGAGTGGACTAAAGGAGCTTGCAGCGTCAGAAACGGCATGGAGATTAGCACAACAAAACGGTAATGGATGAAGCGAAGAAGCGAGCGCCCAACAACAAACAAGTGGTCGGGTCGGTAGCTGCGGGCCGGGTTCCTTCTTTTCTCGACGATGATCAGTTTTCGAATTTCGACGTTCATGCATTCATGCATGGTCAGTTCTCGACGTTCAGGCTTCCGTGGTGCAATCACGGTGCGACATCCCTCATAGTCGAACAGGGAGAGCAGTACCAGAATCTGAAACGGAATAGGAGACGCTGTATGTCGGTGGTGACTGACGTACAGTAGGCAGCCTGAGTGGCCCTTGGTACTGTACTGTAGGCCTTGCCAGGTGGCCTCCCTCTATTCAAGACGATTTCGGCATCTAATGGCGCCATCCTATGCACAAAGGGACTAGTAATGCTTGAAACACGACACACCGACAACATCGCTGCCCACGTTACCGCAGCGTTGGAAAAAAGGCCACAGCTATCGTACGTTTTTACCCGCGATTCCAGACAACCTCACGGCAATGCATGCCTAATAGCGCCGCCCATGAACACATAGCTCAAAAGTTGTTTCCGGTTCAAGCCCGCTGCTAGTACTTGCCAGTGGGTGCTCATCAAAGATGGTAATAATTCTGAGACTCCCAGATTTGCACACAGACTAAACTGGATTTATACCAGGCTTTGGAAGCACTCTCTTCCATTAGCCCATATGCCATTCAACCATGCCACTTTGAGAAAGGAAGGGCTTCTCTGGCACATGAACCTAGCACGTGTTGACACGGCAGGAAACCTCACCGACTATAATAACCCTCTCTCCTGCCACCCTCCATCAAACCCACCCAATTTTTTACGAGCACCATCTCTTGCCCATCCTCGTCTACTTCCCGATGTTCAATAATCGTAGCAGCCGAAAAAGATTACTGGCCGTTGGTGCCGTTGGTGTCCTCGTCGGCTTGGCACCCGTCGTAACTCCTGCTCTCTTGAGCATTGGTGGCGTCAGCGCCGGCACCGGTAAGCTTCCTGCACAAGTTAACCAGCTCGTGAAGCATCATCTAAGCCCTCGAGAACCATTAGGTACGATGGTAGTCGCGAAAGTCGCGGCGGCCGTAAGTGCATTGGCAGCCAGCATACTAGCCGCCGTCGCAGTAAAACAATCCAAAATTCTGTGGACCCGGATGGCGAAGGCGACGGGCGTAGATGCTAATAGTGGTGCCGCTGCTCAAATACGGCGACACACGCTGCCATGAGTGTAAGAGTAGGGTCCAACGCTACTGCAGGCATCGTTGCTATAGATACCATCATTGTGACAGTTTCTTTCCATGTGTATGATCGAGTCGAATCAGCCATATCACAGTATGCTAAAGGTGCGGGCATAGTTATTAAACTCCAACTATAGTAAGGCCTGAGGCCTGAGCCATCAATATGCATCAATGATGAACAAAACACAGGAGATCAATCGATCAATTTGCCAGTGGCCATGGGATGTGCAATGTGGGGCTTGCGAGGTTGGTATCGCAAGACAAGTTTCTTACTTTGGTAAACAGCCACCAACAAGCAATCCACATACAGATCCGATGCCAAGGACGCAATAGGTTTTTCACCCGATTTCACCCCTCGCGGTCATTTCTCAGCACCTCACCCAAAACTTGAAAGTTTGCGTTTGAAACTCCCATCAATCTAGCTACGGCCAAGGTCCAAATATCATTATCGTTTTATTCAGAGCCTCAAGCCCTCTAAAAACACATGTTAGAATAATGGAGGTCATCGATGGTAATGCGTGAAACAGAAGGTCAGAAATCGTGAAATGATCTGCTGTGTGTGTCATAAGTCGTATCTCGTGATCGTGGTTCGTAATCGTAGTCGCAGACAGCTTGAACTGTAAAAAAAAAAAGGCAAAACCCACGGCATGCCAGTGCATGCGTGCCTCATGCGTCGCCCGTAACGATCCGCGTTACGGTTCTCGTCGTCGTCGTCGTCACGCTCGTGGTCGTTATCAAACTCGTCACTCCACCTTGCCGGAAGGTCTCCGTGGTTGTAAGGGGCGGGTTCTTCACGACCTGCTCGCGCCGCGGTACGCGCAACCTCCAATACGTGCTCATGTTGTTCGCGTCTTTTGTCAGGTAAAGCTGTATTTTGGATCCCTCTTAAGAACGATGCGGGGACAAGTACATGCGAAAAGACGTACCTGTGCCCCAGCGTAGCCTCCCTTGAAGCCCAAGGCCATCTCAGAGCGCGGTAACCGGATTCTAAAAAGAAAGGTTAGGTCCTCCCTTGCCGCAGAAACACCACGACCTCCACATACCGTGTATACACATCTTCGTTTTCATCTTCGCCATCTTCTGCGCTGCCGTTATCCATCACTTCCATTTCCCAGCACGTGGGGAAGTCCCCTGTGACAACTTCCACGCTTGTTTCTTGAAGTCCTTGCATGTCCTCAAGGACGAGGAACGTGCCGTTACTGACATTCTTGATGATGAAACCAGAGCCGCAAGGACGGAACTCCCACTATATGATATGATGCGTGTGAGCTTTCTTTACTACCTGGTTTTGCGGCCCGTGCCCCGAGAGTCAATTGCTCACCTGCTGATTCTCCCACCCATGCGATCCAAATGCAATCGGCGACCGATTATCTCCGTTAGGTAGATCGAGTGCCATACCCCATCGGACATCCGTCACGGTATAAACGCCCTGTTCGAATTTCCGCATTGGCTTCTCGAGCGGTGGGGGTACAGCTCGGCGCGGAGGAAGCCTGGCAGCTCGCTCTGGGCGCGCGTCCGGCTGTGGCTCCGTCACAGACGGCGCTGGGAGTAACAGCCGGGAGAACGGTGGCGAGTGCTCCTCCGGCGCTTGGTCTTCTTCGTCTTGCGGACGCTCGTAGGCGGGTTGCGCTTCGACACTTCCCCAATGTACGCGCTTACCTGGAGCACGCTGCGAGACTTGTGTGGTGCGGTCCTCGTCCTCTTGCGTTCCGTACCCTTGGTCTTCGTGGTCGTTAGTCACAGGGAATGGGACAGGCGATGTTACACGAGGATCGTCGAAGACTGGATGCGGGGTGTTGGGACGCGGGAACTCGAGGGAGGAGGAAATATGCTCGGACTGCGTGTCGGAAGCTTCTTCGAGCGAAGAGAGGTGATCAGAAGGAATGATAGGTGCGGGTGCCTGGTCAATTAGAAGCTCTTCGGAGACGAGAGGCACTTCCTGGAGAATCGGCGCCACCTCCTGGGCAGGCTGGGCTTCGTCGAAGGCCATAGCTTCCTGCTCTGGCTCTTCGGAAGAGACTTGAGAAGGTTCCGGACCGACGACCGGCTCCTCCGGAATAACGTCAAGTTCCTTCACAGTGCCCGGCTCCTCCCGTGAGAAGGGGTCAATTTCCGGGGATTCATGCGTCTCCAGCGTCGCGGCGACCTTCTCCTGGGATCCTTCCGCAGGTGGCTCCGTTACCTGATCCGGCTCCTCCACAAGAGTTTCCGTAGTTGGCTCCGAAGAATGGGAGATGGCGGAGAACTCAGTCTCACTTTCAAGCCCTGGTGGAAAGCGTAGCTCGTCTAGCGGACCAGCCTCCGCGTCTTCATATATCGTCATCTTTCGTTCATGCAGTACCGGGACCTCTTCCTCTACGGCATGCCGCTCTTGGAAACGTTCCCTAGTTTCCCTCCCGATCTCCTCCACACGGTCACGAAGGGGACCGATCGCCCGTTCCATGGCCGCTCGAGCAGCAGACCAGTCATTGAGGACGGTCGATAGATCCTCAGTTGGCTCTTCTAGGTCACCGGGCAAGGCCTCGCCGACGTCCAATTCTGGAAGGAATGCCGTCTGAGCAGGTACCTCCGGCTTTGGCGCGGGAAGCGAGGGGAGAGGCGGGGGGTGCGGAAGCGGAGGGGCTGTTACGGGTTTGGCCATGGAAGTGAGCGACTGCCCTCGCATAAGTGCGAGTGAGTCACGCGGTGGGGGGGAATGAGCCCGCGGGGGTACTCGTGGTGGTTGGGCCGGCTCTGGCGGAGGCGTTGAGCCACGGGAGGAGCTTGGTGCGTTACCCATTTTACTTCAAGTAGGCGTGACGGCGGCCGCGGTGGTGGTGGTGGTGGTGGTGGTAGCGGTAGTGGAGGGTGAGTGGAATTGGGGTACTACGGTCAGGGAGCAGCAACGCTTTTGTGTGTGATTACGGGCGCCTTGCGCGTGTGTTCCAGCCACCCGCTTGATTTGTGAGAGGGACTGCAGGGTGTAGACAGCGTGTATCATTCATGTTGTGAGTCCAAAGGTGTGATTGGTGATGATATGGCGGTACATGAGCCGGACAATCCAACACGAGGCGGTCGCATGTCGCATTGTTCGCTGTTTGACTCTGGTGTCTGCGTGATGCACATGTTCAGTATCCTGGATATGGCTCTTGGATCTTTAAGCGCTGCACGGCATTGGATACACGTTGTGCATGTAAGGGTCAAAGGTTGACTGGCACTGCCCAATTTGACAATCAAAGTCAGTCACCGCGAGCAGCACGTGACCATTAAATGACCACGTTCAAACAGCGTGCGATCGAGATACCGACAGCGATGGTTGTGATGACCAGCGAGCCTGATGTGCGAGGCGCGTAGGTATCTCAAACGACCATCATTACAGCGCCCGTGGTTGGGAAAACTTGACATCGACTGAGATGAAACGTGCGTTCCCAAGTCACTAGTAGTACGTCCCGGACGCGACGCGAGTAGTAGAAAACCCAGAGAACGCGCGACTATTTATCTACTCACGTACAAATTTCAGGAGACGTGGGCATCTAGCTATAATATTCTTGAAGAATCCTTGGGCCTTGAGATCACAGTACTAGTGCAGAATTTGAAACGCGGGCGTATATACTAGCCGGCGGCTCCAAGTTTGTTCGGCTAAACGCTCAGGCTCTTGGTGCATCTTTGGACGGGGGCAGATGCAGATGACGTAGTTTCACAGCACTGGATCAAAAATCGTGTGCAGTTGACGCATGTTGGCTCCACCACTTGCCCCACTGGCATTAATATTCTTCCATGCTTCCTACGGCACAAATTGCGTGCAGACTCCATATCTGGACTCCAATCCTCCGCGCGAATGCAGTGTATTCGTGTACTGTTTTAAATGGGGCTTTTCCTACAAATCCTTCAGGAATCCATCGCGATTCCGATTTCATAGCGTTCACACTGATTCTTCAGACTGTACTTACTTGGAGATACTAATCGTAATTATATGCGTAGGTGCACTTATACACTATCGGTAGAGTAATCACGAATTTTGAATCTAGAGGGCGGTTGCGCTGTACGGCGGCAGTGGAGGCTTGCTTCTGACGTATGTCCCGGGATACTCAACTACTGGGTTTGTGTGTAAGCATAAGCCAACGAAGTAACATTTCACACGTACATCCGGGGACCGTGAGATGAGGAGGGCCTTCCGAGGGCTCATATGGTCGGCGTGATGGCATCGAATACGGTGGGAGGCTGGGTGAACAGCCACTAGCATATTCTCTCTCGATGATGATCACTTCATCGTCCAGGAAACTCTCCTCGGTCGCGTCCACTGCCACCGGACTGCGGACAGTACAGTTACTGGCAGCTTGTAATTTCATGGCCTGGGCAGATACAACATGAGTTATTGGGGTAGCATCGAGAGGAGAATATCCGCACCCGTTTACGCGCACGACGCCTTCTGATACGCCTATAGACGAGGACACCGACATAAACGGTGGCAAGAATGAGAATGACCATGCTGTGGCTCCATTTGTCCACGGGTGAATGATCTATTTATCGTGAGAGAGGGCTGCTGCGGACCGATCAATCCCACTACTGGGGCAGTGTAGGATCTGAAAGCGGAAGCAAACTTGGTCATAAGCGCCCATGTAGAACAGCCCTGTTCAGCGCCACTATGTATGACCTTAGCTGGATTCGTATCACTAACCCAACTGAGGAAGCAATGATCGAACGCGAGGGTGACTTTCTAAAGAAAGTGCTTTTCTCAATATTTAGTCGTGTATCCACACTTTTCCAGGCGGACCTGTTGGGTTGTAACGAGGTATTTCGTTGCTGCAGCCACTGCTGCTATGAGAACGGGTCTCGTGCAGTTAAAAGCGACTAGCGCTTGACCCGTGCTACGCACGGTTCTGTAGACACGTGGTGTTCAGAGAGTGTACATGTACAGTAAGCGTGAGCTGTGTGGTTCGATCCCTTTCTGTACGACAGCCACTCGTTACACCCACTTTTGAGTCTGTCGGGGGAGGGGTAGCGGAAACGCTTAAAGCGTCCTTTATGGGAACGGAACTACTGACACCATTCGTAGTGGTGGTGCTGAGCACAGGAATTGCGAGAGGAATGGTAGGCGTGCGGTTGGAGTTGGTGTGAATGTCCGGACCTGGTGGCGACACTGAGGGAGATATTGACAATGAGGTAAGAGAACTGAGAGTAGTAACTGGGGTTTGAAGCACTACTGGGGTAGGAACGCATGTCAGAGCCAAGTGAAAGGGGGAAAAAGGAATTTATTCACGATGGTCGGCTTGCAGTGTCGTGTGCGTCGCTGACTCGCCGACGAGGATGTCTTTCTATGGCTGTATTTAGACCTGTGTTTATAATTTCATGATATTTACATGATATTACGTTCGGCTTCGTGTGGGGATGGGGAACGGGGAAAGGGAGAGGAGTATGTGCAATTGACTTACCTGAGTGTTCTGGCCGACCGTGCGGTGATGTTCGGATACGACCCTCCATCACCGCCGAGTTTTTATGGGAAGCGTGTGGGTCCTAGGGTCGTCTGAGATTATTCACCTGAAGAGGGTCAGAATCCTTGCGTTTAGGCAGCGATTCCTTGGTCTGAGCTTGAAACCGACCAGACGGATGCCCCGCGTCGTCTTGCTTGTGGAGAACGTGTAACGTCATTGACGCTTTTTGAAGACTGTGCGGAATTCGTATCACTGTATGAGTTGACAGGCAATCGT
Organism: Russula abietina; assembly: GCA_003313715.1. Taxonomy (NCBI): domain Eukaryota; kingdom Fungi; phylum Basidiomycota; class Agaricomycetes; order Russulales; family Russulaceae; genus Russula; species Russula abietina. Next base: position 26,587 of record QLOU01002280.1, on the reverse strand, counting down.
CTCCTCTGAGGATCCGCCTCATACAACTCACACTCGCGAGTTGTTCTCGAGGTCGACCGCTGCTGACATTGTTCTGCGTGGGCCTGGAGGACGAAAAAGACTATGAGCGTAGAAAGAAAATCGATGCAATGTAATGCACACACCGAAAGCAGGACGTCTTGCGTGACGTTCCCGTCACTTCTCTCCCTTTCTTGACGTCTTCGCTGTCGTTGTTGTCGCCGTAGATGCGTATGAGCAGACGTACGCCTTCGCTTGCGGCTCTGCAATACTGACGCGTAAGGGGAACGCGGTGGGCCATTTGATCGCGAGGTACCTTTCTCTTCATTGGTTCTTCGTCGTACAACTCACACTCCCGAGCCCTCCTCGACAACATTCAAAGGCGACGGTGTTCAATTCGACTCTCAAGAAGCGTAGACATTAGTGGAGATCGGTAGACGGTAGTGGAGAAACCCGTTGTGCACATGGAGTGCTTATGTTATCGGTTGCTCAGCCGGTCGGACCGGGATACGCAGACCCGTTGAAAGCGTAGAAATAAAACAGTCGTGTAGACACAAAAGAGGAAGAGGTGAAGAAAAATGAACAGAGAGGTCGATGGGGGACAATGAACACGTACGTCTACATCGTAATACAGTGTGTCGTTGCGTCTCACAATCCGTCGTAACGTCAGGCAAGTTCACGTTTGTCTTCCCATTTCGGGAGATTTCTCCCCATTGTCAAGCCAATGGCACTCCGTTATTCGCTTCCGGTCCAATCACATATCCCCGTTTGCTTCCGACAGGGAACCAATAGGAGCTAGAGTTAAGGGACTCACGTCGTTTGTATATCTGGATATCGATTTGACCGACGTCCGCTTGCCGTCACCCAACATGATCCATTCTGTCATCATCTGTGCGTTAAACCGCCCATCTGAGCTTGTTCGGTCGTTGAAGTCCACTTCTTCAACCGTCAGTTAACACAAGTGGTGTCCCTCGTCTTACAAAGTTCTATACACCCATCCACCAATCGGCACAAACCATTGTCTCGAAAATATATTCACTTATCAGCACTCGGGCGCCTGGTTCATGCAATTTTCTCGAAGCACCTGAACTGGACGAGTTACTCGGTCGGCAGGATGTTGATGAGAAGCTACGTGTCGTGTACCGTAGCTACGCTACACTTCACTTTGTTTTCGTGGTGGACCTATCGGAGAGCGAGCTCGGCATGTTAGATCTTATACAGGTACGAACGACGCTACACTTCGTTGGTTTAAGCCAGGAAGACAACTTTGTTTATCGACGAATTTTCAGGTTTTTGTAGAAGCGCTTGATCGCGCATTCGAGAATGTATGCGAGCTCGACTTGGTGTTCCACTTTGATGAGGTGCGAAATTCTGTCGTTGTTTTATCACCTTTGGGGTTTGTGGTTGAGACCCCGGGACTTTCTTGATATATGAAACATTGACCCACGAGCCACAGGTCCACCACATTTTGGCAGAGGTTATTCAAGGCGGAGTAGTGCTGGAAACGAACCTCGAAGAAATCGATAGCTCCGGTAAGTCCTCACAGCTCCCGTTCCAAAAGTCCTGTTCTATTCCACAGGCGTGCCTTCCGTGATTTTCCCTGCTCGCTAGAGTTGTTGGTTGCTCTTGGCTTCTCTCCAGAACCGAGATTACTCATATCGCTCATGCACCGCTTATTCTTCAGTTCACCGAGCTGCGTCGGCTCGGAAGCAATCTTTTACTGCTGCTAACCCTCTCGCGCTTGGTGTTGGGGGTGTAGGCCCTAGGAGCACTGGCTTGCAAACACCTCTTGGATGGCTGACGGGAAAACTCACGGGCGTAGGTGCACGGTAACCGATACTGTCAAATACATTACACGATACTATGTAGCTAGAGCCTACGCTGCTAAAGAATATTCATATCGTTGGACCATAGTAAAACTTGCGTCAGTGGATGCTGGTGATCATAGACATCTCCGTGTCCCTATTGGCACCAAATGGCCGAGTGTCATGCTGGTGCTGGTGTGGCAACTGACCCCCCTACCCATCCATTAGAAGTGACGCTACTCCAGTCTACGGAAACACGTACGCTTCTTCTTTCTCTTGGCGGTACCAACAATACTTTTGGCCGAGTCTTGTGATACAGATGGACCAGATGCCTGAGATCCGGCGGACTGCGAGGTGATCGGCGCTGGTGCCGGGGTCGCAGAGCTTCGCTGCCCTTCTGGCGCTGCCCCAACTTCGGAGGGAGCAGCCGCCGTGGCGGCGGCAGCCTCCCTCTCATGAAACGTCCGAAACGAGTGGGCTGCTGTGGTCCGCATCGCATTGAAGAGAAGCGTCGTGTTTTGCTGTTTCTTTGGGTGTGTAAGCAACTCTTTCTCAAGTTTTTTGATCAGTTCGGGGTCCGCGTCCGGGAGGGACGTGGCGGCGGCGGCTGCGCCAGAAGAATCCTCCGTTTGCTTTTTGTTGGCGTCGCCCGTCTTCTCTTGTGTCGTCTCCGTGATGGGCCAGGCAAACCCGGTCCTCGGAGTATAATCAGGCTTATATTTGCGTAGGGTGTCCAGCGATGATTCCAGGGAATAAAGCGACGTCAGCTAAAAAGTTGCCCACCGTTAGCATTGGGGAAAATCGGCGTATTAGAGGGCTTGCCAATCTGTTGGATAAAACGGTGTACATGTCAGGAGACTGGTATATCCTGTTGTTGATAATGAAGTACGCTTGCAAGGGGCGAGCTATGGAAAGAAGGACGTAAACACCCTTGGGACGGGAATCCTTGAGAATGACTTACTCTCCTCGGGAGAGAAACGCTCTCGCTTGTGGATGATGAATAGAGAGGGTGGTTGAGCATGTACAACTGCAAACTCAACACCAGTGAAACGTCTAGCACAACTGGATTAGATTGATTTATGCAACGTGAAACCCACTCACTTGAGCTCTTCCGCTTCATTACTTATAGGCACGCCTGTATGCATTGTCTGCATACGTAGTACTTGGTTGTTGCTCTGTTTGTCGTAAAACATAGAGCTCGCGAAGTAGTCAAATACATTTTCTGCCGTCAGAGGGCCATTCGCCTGAAATCAACTAGATGCGGGTTCAAAGAATGGCACATATATGATGAACGACTGACTTGTATCCATTCGTGCCAAATGAAAAACCGATGAGAATAGTCATCTTGTGGATGAAGGTCGGTCAAGTCCATGATTACTGTAGTAACCCACAAGCCAGACCTCCCGAGCCACACACATCCTGAGGACGCGGCACCGTGCGTGGGACAGTTCACTACGTTCACTGGCAACACAACTTGGATTTAAGCTATTGTTACATATCTGTTTATACATTCATTCAGAATGAAACCTGACCCGTCAACCCATCCATCTCTCTCTCATAGCAACGATGTTGACTGATCACGTAGGCGAACTCAGTCAAGAAATCCTTCTCATCATGCTTGATTCGTAATGGACCAGTCAATGCAGATTTGACGTCGAGTTTACCGGTGGTGACGACCCCGTAGGAACTCGTGACATCAGAACTGTCTTCATTTTGGAATTGGACTCCGGGAAGACCAGCAATATCCCGCAGGAATTTGATACCAGAGCCTGCTGCGGCAATCGCCTTGCAGTGGCCAAAAGCCTCCCTAACATATTGGATAGCTCTCCCATCCCCACTCAGGGACTTGATATGGCTGCCAGAGGGAATAAAGAGAGCATCAAAGAGCGTCGACCGCTGTCCTTCGAAGTGATGGTCAGCCCTGATAGTAGGCCCTTTGACGTCACTGCCAGCTCCTTCGGAACGGATTTCGCCACGGCGTGGACCGATTATGATAGCCTTGGCATTTGCACTTGACAACGCATTGCGCACAACGTTTACTTCGTCGAGATTGAAATCGTCCGCAACTAGAATCGCAATCCGTCGCTCGGTAATAAGAGGATCCGTTGGAGCGTAGTGTTTCTGAGAGAGAAATTTACTAGACTTCCCATGATTACTCCTCTCAGGCTTGTCGGGGATGATGCCGCCGATGTTCGACGCGACTTTCTTGGCTAGCTCGAAGTCGATGCAATTGAGAAGCTTCGTGTAGGTTTCATATACAACCGGATCGTCGCAATGATCCAGCTCGAACGAGAAAGCGTCGATAAGATGCTTCTTCTCGTACTTTTCCAGAGAGTTGAAAAAGAGCTGAGCTTGATCGTAGTGCTCTTGGAATTTCTTCCCCCTAACTCGCTCTCTTATACCTTCGATCGTTGAAGGATACCTAATACAACATCAGCGGCAACACTCGAACAATGGAATCAGAACTCACGTATAGTATCCACCCTGCTTGGGCGGAACCGGTGGGAAAATCTCCTTTCGATTGGGCCAGTAATTCATGGTGCCCACAGTGATACGATGCCTCATCTGTCCGTCACGCTGATGATTGAGGACTGGGCAAACCGGCCGATTGACAGGAAGCTGTAAACCAATGAGTGACCGAACTACAACAAGCGCATCCTGAACAAATACCTCCTGCCAGTTCACGCCCAGACGGGAGATTTGGGTGTCAAAATACGAAAAGTTACGACCTTGGAGCAGAGGATCATCGCTGAAGCCAATGCCGGGGACGACGTTGGAAGTACAGAACGCGACTTGCTCTACTTCTGGGAAAAATTCCTTTGGTGTACGATCCAGAACCAACTCCCCAATTTCTTCAAGGGGGACCTGCTCCTCAGGCCATATTTTAGTTGCGTCGAGGATGTCAAAATCAAAGTCATGTTCCTTGTATGCTGGAATGACTTGAATACCGAGCTTCCACTTCGGAAAAGCTCCACTTTCAATGGCCTCATACAGGTCTTTCCGAAGGAAGTCTGACCATTTGTGAAGCCATGCCAGAATAACTAAACAAGCAAAAGTAGACAAACTCACCAGGATCTTGGCCCGAAATTTTGAGCGCTTCGTCCCAAATGAGGCTGTTAACTCCCAGCTCGGGGGTCCAGTGGAATTTAACAAAGCATTGTTCCCCGTCGAGTTTATGGAGCGTAAATGTATTCACACCGAAGCCCTGCATCATCCTGAAGGACCGCGGGATTGCTCGATCAGACATGGCCCACATGACCATGTGGGTTGCTGGTCGTGAGAGGGTGAACGGAACGAGGGAAGCCAGAAACTCGGAGCTACCTCACCTTCCGGCTGCAAGCCAACGAAGTCCCAGAAATTGTTGTGCGCAGTTTGACCTTGCGGGACCTCGTTATGGGGCTCGGGCTTAACAGCATGGACAAAGTCCGGGAACTTGATCGATTCTTGTATGAAGAAAACGGGAAGATTATTCCCGACAAGATCCCAATTTCCTTCCTCGGTATAAAACTTGGTGGCAAAACCGCGCACGTCTCGAACGGTGTCCTGTAAAGACAGGAGGACATCATCGAGTGAGCATTGAAGGAGTTCGACAAAGGTAGAAACGCACTGCACTACCGCGAGATCCTTGAACTGTGCTAAAACGTACGAACACAGGGGTCCTACGTGACGGATCGGTCAAGACGGGCGCGTAAGTGTATTTGGATGCTCGATCATCAAAGACTTTGAAATAACCGTAGGCACCCGCCCCGCGAGCGTGCACAACGCGCTCTGGAATGCGTTCATGATCAAAGTGCGTAATCTTTTCACGCCCTAATTGATCTTCCAGAAGATGTGGCCCAACATGGGTGCCGTCGTAAACTTTTAACCTATGACGTGGGTCATCGATGAAGACAGCTGAGAACTCATGGGAATTCGGGCCTCACCAGTTGTCAGTGTCCGAAACTTTTACACCTTGGTCAGATGTCAAGTAGTTTAAACCGCTTTGAGCGGAATCGAATATATCGCGCTTGACGTCTGTGATTTTGGCAGAAGACATAAGAGGGGTGATAATGATTTGCACCGAGGGGCGGCATTAAAAGGGGTGAGGATGCAAATGTTGCGGATGCAATGTTGTAAGGGTTGATGAGTTCATCACGCTCCACAGATGAGATAAATAGACTCGGATTTCTATAGGGGGGAACGCACACCACATACATGGAAAGCCCGACAGCACAACCGAGAGACAAGTAAAGTAAATGGATTGCATCCGTCGGTGTCCGTTGAAATTACGACTCGGCATGAGAACACGACTGTCACGGAACGTCACTTAGACGTGATGCAAATGACAACCTGCGTCGACGTTGTTACTCCTCGATGAATGGAGGGTAATCAACCAGCTTCTTCAGGTGGCAGGACGGGCCTCAGGGGTTGGGATGACTTTGGGAGTGTCAACAAAGTGTCACGTGAAAACACAAGAGCTTACACACACCACACAGGGTAACTCGGCAACGATCAGCCTTCACTTGACGTCGACGCAATCACAACCTCCCTCACGCCCAACACGCCCCTTGCCACACTTGTCGCACCAAGCTCTGCCGCCGGCAGTAACACCGATAGCGGGCTTCGAAACCCGGGATGAATCTGAGTATAGTGATGACGTGGATGTTTGATCCCGGTGTATGGCTGTACGGTGGCGTTGAAGGTCGTGTTTCCGACTGAATGGACGCTTGCAACTACTGTGTGGGCACACATATTGCTTGACTCTCTCTGGGTTGTGAGTATCCATATGTGTCTTGAGGTTGAATGCGCGCGCGAAGGCTGTAAAGAACAATGAGTGGGGAATGGGTTTTGTTTCAATAAACGTACCACGGCTGCAGTTAGGGCATTGATGCGCTTTACCATGTCCTGCGTGGCTCTGCTTGTCTGGCACCTGGGCAGGGAGGACGGGGGGGACAGTGGGTGTAGTAGGTTGCTGGCGAGCGAGCGAGAGATTATCGGGGGCTACCCCAAAGTGGGTCTGACGGGATTTAGAGGGACCATAGTCAGATTGAGCCTTCCCCATACGAAGGGGTGGAGAAGGTGATGGAGTGGGTGGTAATGCTCCAAAAGAAGACAGGTCATTAAACGCAGATGGATACGCGGGGTTTTGCAGGGTATTGACGCCACCGTATTCCGAGCTGACTCTGACGTTCTGGAAAGCAAGATCCAAAGGCATTGAATAATTTGAATGGGGGTATCCGTATGAATATTCGGACGCGGCGGCGAGGTCGTACCCCGACTCAGTTGAGTGAGTAAACACAGACGGTGAGATGAAGACGGGCGTGTTGCCACGGAACTGTGAGAAAGGGTCTTCAGGTAGTTGTACACCTTCAAATTCTAATCCCTCGAATTCGGTGTCGAATGATTCCGGGGGTGGGGCTTCGGCTTGGGGTAGTGGAGGGAAAAAGGGCAGGTCGGGCTTTGCAGCTTCGCTGAGGAAAGACGACCACAGGTAGTCTTCGTTGGACATGGTGCGCTATATGTATGTGACTCGATGCAGATGGAGAATGGGGCGAGGGTAGGGGAGATGGAGGAGAGGTAGATGATGATGAAGTGAAATGAGGAATAGTAGCCGCTCTGCTGCGCAATCAGCCACCTTTCTCACGCAGACAGCTCATTTCATTTCTTCATTTCTTCATTTCTTTCTCATTTCGCCAATTCACGTCAACCCTCACCGCATGACATGGCCCTAATACTCTACTGGGCACCACCCACTGCATCACATTCCTCACCGTCACCATCGATATGTCCAAGGCCTTGCGGCTGCAGTGAGTACACCCATACTTCTCGTCCACGGGCCGCCGACAGCAGCACTGCCTTGTCCAAGTCGAACACCAGGAAAATATTTCATCCGCAGCAACTCCCAACTCCCCTCAGGTCGGGCAACGACCCCATAGCTGGCATGGGCAGGTATTTGATACATTTACATTTTATACATTCGTCTAGGACGGGGTTAAATATCGATGCCCTGATATCCATAAGTGTCCCCCAAATCATATGTTAAATCGTTAGCGTGTTTCAAACACAACTCATAGTAAGTACGCCTCTTCGGGTGAACGAAAAGTATAAGGAATGAAATACACTGGAGATACGGTTGTAACCTCCTAACCTCGGAAGGTGCAGCAGCTGTAGAAAGAAAGAAAACGATATAAGTCGTTTCGTAGGTGCTGAGCAGAACGGGGAATCGGACCTGATCAGGTATGGGGCCAGGGAAGCTATCAAAAGGCCGACGGCTGCCCATAGGAGAGACAAGCCGGAACCACTTGAGACCTCGATCCCCAAGGGGATATTCGTCGTGTTAAGAATAAGCCCATTTACCGACTCCGACGTTTTGATCGCAGTTGACCAGAGCGAGGCAGCCGTCAGGGTGAATAAGGTTGCGAGGATAGCTAGACATCCAGATGTAAAAAAAGCTATCGTGTGCTTGTAGACGCCACTGAAAGAGGAGTTATTAGCCATGGACAAGACCGGAACAGATATAAGATCGCGGCCCACATCACGAATGCCAAAAACGCGCAAATCGTCCCCATGAGGATGAGATAGGAAGCCGAACGAGTGTGACTTCCTATAGATGCGTTTGTAAACGAGGATGTTCCGTTGATGATGAAAATCGTTAACGCCGAATAGTTTACAGACATGTCGGCCAGGATATCGTTATAGGGTAAATACTTGTTTCCCATGGTGGAGTTTGAACAAGTTCCAGCAGAACCATTAAGATATCCGCAGTATGAATAGAGCCCGTATTTGTATACTTGACGAATGCCGGCCTCCTCCTGCAGAGGTGCGGACGCATTGGTCGCGTACAAGCCGTTGATAGGATCGCCCAGTCCTCGAGCTAGCGCTTGCCTGACGGTGAAGTGAGATAACGGTGAAGTTTCGAATTTGGTCATAAAACGCACCCATATTGTGACATGTTCACTTTTACCTGGACAAAGCGACGTTGGATCGTTTATGCTAATCTAAGAGGCGTGACATATGACATACCATCGCTATTCCGCGAGGAACGGACGATGTATTAATTTGACCAACCTTTATAGAAGAGAAGATAAGACAGCGTGCGGAAGAAGACTTGAAGCGAGAAAACTGACGTGTACGAAGATGAGGACCATGACTGATGCAAACCTGGGACGGGGTTGGTCTCACAAGAGGAGGGGACGCGGGAGTACGTACGAAAAAAGGGTAGCGAAGCCTACGCATATATCCCCTCTGATCTTGTACTGTTGGATCATGATGGATATAGTGGAAACCGAGGGTATAGATGTACAGGCAGGGCAGGGGGAGGAGGCCTGTATATGTCCGAGCAATGCACGCACTCAACACGTTTTCTTTAGAACAAACACGTGATGACCTGTGACTCATCACAAGCCGCCAAATTCCCTAACTTTTGTTCGGTCGCCGAGCGCGCATGCGCATACAAGGCGGCGGCAAGGGCCCACATTGAGCACAATAGTACAGCGATGCCCTCTTCTCCATCCAAGCCCCTCGATACCCCTTTGCACTCAAGTCAGTCCGAGAATGATGGCCCAACAAGGCCAGTTTCAAACTCTCCTAGGGAATTGGTCCGAAGAGTCGTCGAGCGAACATCGGACAAACTAGGAAGGAGCAAGTCGCTTGGGTCCAAGTCCCCAAATCCCCAACGTACCAGCTCGAACGGAACTTCGAAGCGCTTTGTTTCGAAGGGCTGGAAAGGCAAAGGTCCGCAGACCGCTAATACTGGCGATCTTGGAGGTACTTTTAACACTAGCCCATCATCTGCGATCCTCTTGACTTGCGCATGTTTTAGAAAGCGGTGTTGCAGCAGAAGTGACCGATAGTGGCTCCTCGTCCATCATTCCCAACCCGGATTGCTCGCCAATTAAGCAGGGCATGGGTGACGAATCACCTTTCATTCGACCTTCATCTCCGGCATCCCGTTCCCAACTTTCGCCCCCGAAATTTCAGGGCAATATATCGGCAGGTGTCCTACCGATCCTCATCAATCCCG
>QLOU01002280.1:0-16713 GCA_003313715.1 Russula abietina | reverse complement strand
ACCGATCCTCATCAATTTCGTGTCTAACATGGCATTGGTCTAGATGCGTGCTGGTACTCAAACTCTTATCCAAGCATTGCAAGCCCTTCCGCTGGTCGATGACCCGGAAATCGACGATGAGCTTACGAGCCATGACATGAGTCCACCAGAGTCAGACAGTGATGATGAAGGAAAGCATGGTGAGTCGTTACTGTACTTTGGCACCTTTCCCCAATCTGTAACGCCCTTCAGCAATGACTATGGCATCCTCTATACACACGATTTACCGCCCTGTGGCCCGCTCTCGTCGGGGAGAATCATTGAACGCTTTGTCTCAAGTTGATGGCACACCAGTGGACAATGCCGACTCGTCCACAGGTCACGAACAGTCGCAAAGGTCGACAATGTCCGATGAAGATACAGACGCTGACGACTTTGAACTTCCCAAGTCTGCTGCAAACAGTCGTAGAGTTAGTCATAGGACAGACAAGTCCATTGGGTTGTCACCTGTTTTAGAACACACTTTCCCTAAGGCCGATCTGCGATACCACGCAGAGCGGTCGGGAAGCATGTCAACTGTCCAAACTGTGAAACCGAACAGGCGAGCTCGGCTAGCTGAGAAACTTGGCGAGGTATTCGACCTCGTTGGAATAAATGAGGTCATTGCAGGTGGATATATATACATCTACTTTCTTGGCACGATGTTCCTGACCACTCTATTCAGAAATGCCGTGTTGGTTGATGCGATCAGTTTGTGGGTGTGACTGTATTCAAGACCATATCGCGTTAGATTCAATATGTCTCAGTGCTCCAGGGCTACATGTACTTGACCAATTCTTACCTTTGCTTTTTTGCGCACATGCCATCTAGAGAGGTGAAACTATTTGACATACCTGTCAACTGTCAGCCACCCTCAATAACCTTATTTTATAGGATCAAGTGCTCAAGTCTGGGTCGTTGCATAAGAAGGCACAGCGCACAAAGCGCTGGATTAAACACTGGTTTATCCTGAGGAATGATACCCTCTCCTGGTACCAATCATCCGCTGTGAGTCCACCAAAACTCTTGGGCAAACACTTCATAACATTATTTTCCAGGATCCGTATTTCCCACGCGGTATGGTGGACTTGAGATACGCCATATCTTGTGATCCATACCAAGAAAAAGACATCCGCCTTCGAACAAACACGAAGACTATTCACCTGTGTGCTGATTCCGTGCCCAGTAGGGTTGAATGGGTCAAGGCGATTCGAAGGGTGATATTCAAGGCGCAGAATATGGGGGATAGCGTCAAGGTGCTCTCACCAGGTCTCCGTAAATCTCTCACGTTTGACACAGCCAGTGCAGATAGCAATACCCTATTCCACTATTATCGACGTGGATAAATCAACCGCTCTTGACTTCCGTGAGACCATCGAAGTAAAGGTGGTCGACGGATTTGAGGATCTTGCGGTTGATTCATACTTCTTCACGTATTTTCATGACATATCGGCAGCACTTGAGCAGATTCGAGATGCCATTGCACGCACACGACCCTTCGTCCCTGAAGCTCAGGAATCTCCAAGTGCCGAACAACTCATAGACACCACTGTGTCCCGATCGAACTCCACGTCTCGTACCGGAACTTCGGAGCATATTCAATCGTACCCTGACGCCACCCCTAGATCGTCCTCTTCATTTCGATTATCTGCGCTCCTGCGTCCTTTCCAAGAAATTCCTCTCAGTCGGGCTGTACCTTCCCCGGGTCAGCAGGATGAACATGAGGAATTTACACACGTTGAGAAAAGGGATAACTCATCATTTGTTCCAATTGCTCTTCCACCTCCGCCGTCGGACATCTCTAGTACATACCAGGCGAACGGGTTTTCGCAAAGCCATACCACTCGTAAAGCCCACACCATTCCCTCAAGTCATACATATCCACCCTTTACTTCGCCCAGCGAATCGTTAGCACAGACGACTCAAGAACAATCGCTGGCGACCAGCTGGGTATCTGTCCCGTCATGGTTAAGGATGTCACGAAGAAGTTTGGGAGGTTCATCCGGTGCAAGCAATCAACAATTAGCGGAGGCCAAAGCAGTAACGGAGGTGTATTCCTCTGGAATCCTTGCGTCAAGCCAAGGTGCAGAACTTGGGTATAGTGTCTTGGAGACACCAGATTCTGCTATTGATCCAGAGATGATTGAAAAGTTTCAAGCATTGTTTGCCTTTGATGACAAAGAAAAACTTTGTGGATGTTCGTGTTCGTCAGCGTACTGGTTAGTCGAAAAGCTCATGATTGATTGATAGACTTTCCTGGTTACCTCTTCCGCGTTCTCCCGGTGTTTGGTCGTCTCTACATTTCACGCAATTATCTATGCTTCAAATCTAGTGGGACCTTGACTTCGAAGACGAGGGTGAGGCTCAGTTGGCTGGCGAGTGGCAGGTGGCTAATTTTTTGTCAGATGATACTTCCCATACATGACATCCTGTCGACTGAGATTTCAAGGGCGTTCCGCTTTGGTCACTACGGTCTTATTGTCATCGTCAAAGGTCACGAGGAGCTCTTCCTCGAATTCAGTCAACAAGATCGCAGATCATCATTTATCAGTGTACTGGAGAATCAGATTGAGGACGTGCGAAGACGCCAAGCAGACGGTGGTCCAGTCTCTCCCACTCTCGGAAAGCGTGATGCACTCCTCCTTGAAGAGCTCGGAAACCACACGCCACAGCGGGAAGACGTAGATCCGCGACCCCCTCCCGAGAACATGAACGACTCTGTCCCTGCTCTGATGTTCACGTCCACATCATCGACTTTCTTGACATTCAAGCCTGAGAAATCACTACACTTTACCTTTCTTACGATCGGGTCGCGAGGCGATGTACAACCTTACATTGCATTGGCCAAGGGACTGCTCGCAGAAGGACATCGTGTACGGATTGCCACTCACGGGGAGTTCAAGAGTTGGATCGAATCGGTAAGCTGAGAGTTGTTCGATTTTGACATCGTGTTGACAAACTCCAGCACGGCATCGAATTTGGCTATGTTGGAGGGGACCCGGCTGAACTAATGCGCATTTGCGTGGAAAACGGAACGTTTACAATTGCATTTTTAAGAGAAGGGGTAACAAAGGTGAGATAATTGTGAGTTTTTCCTGCAACTCCTATTTTAAGGGAGGCAGTTCCGAGGGTGGATTGAAGACCTCTTGAAGACATCTTGGGAAGCATGTCAGGGAACAGACGTTCTGGTAGAAAGTCCCAGTGCCATGGCCGGATACCATATTGCAGAGGCCCTCCGTATCCCCTTCTTTAGAGCATTCACTATGACATGGTCGAGAACGAGGTGAGTTGCTCACACATGAAGTTGGTTGACTTCATCTCATATGGCTCACAGAGCTTATCCTCATGCCTTTGCTGTTCCCGAGCACAAAGTGTGTAACCGGTCTGATTGTATGTGACACCCCTGACATGTCTTTAGATGGGCGGCAGCTACAACTATATGGTGTGTCCTTCAATGTGATGCAACTTCTTTCATTAATAAAAATCAGACGTATGTGATGTTTGACCAAGTTTTCTGGAGGGGAACCTCCGGACAAATCAATCGATGGCGACGTAACACCCTGGGTCTTCCCAGCACGTCTTTGGACAAGATGGAGCCACACAAGATCCCATTCCTTTACAATTTTAGCCCAACTGTTGTCCCCGCACCTCTTGACTGGCCAGAATGGATCCGGATTACTGGTCTGCGCTTACGTCCCCTTTTGTTTATTTTTTATTGACCGTATCCAGGGTACTGGTTCCTGGATGACGCTGATGTCGGGTCCAAGAAATGGGAGCCCCCTGCGGATTTGATCAGTTTCATCGACAACGCTCGCAAGTCCAAGAAGAAACTTATATATATCGGTTTTGGGAGTATCGTAGTGTCGGACCCTAGGGGTATGACACGTACCGTTATCGACGCCATCGTGCGGAGCGGTGTACATGCCATTCTTTCCAAGGGTTGGTCCGACAGATTGTCAAAGAACACGGCAGAGGCAACAGAACCCGAGGAGCCGCTACCTCCGGAGATTTACTCAATCTCTTCCGTCCCTCACGATTGGTTGTTCAAACAAATAGATGCGGCATGTCACCATGGTGGAGCAGGAACGACCGGTGCCAGTCTCCGAGGTGTGTGATTCCATCCCCGTATATTCTCGTTGCTAAGAGCTGTCGTTAGCGGGAATTCCGACTATTATCAAGCCTTTCTTCGGTGACCAGTTCTTCTGGGCTGATCGAGTGGAAGCTCTCGGCATTGGCTCCGGTGTTCGCAAGCTGACTGTCGAGAACCTCGCTGAGGCTTTCGTCGCGGCTACGACAGACCAGAGACAGATCACCCGGGCGAAACTGGTTGGAGAACAGATCCGATCCGTATGTGCCTTTTAACCAGGCAAAAAGTTCAGCGGCTGAATTGTATCGTGCAGGAAAATGGTGTGGCTACGGCTATCGAAGCCATCTACCGTGACTTGGAATACGCCCAAACCCTCCTCAAAAGGCCGAGTGTGCATGATGATGTTAATAACGCAGAACATGCGACTATACGAGAGAAGGGGGTATCATCCTCACCCTCTAGCAGATCTGAGACACGCTCTGGGGGAAGCTCGACTGGTGGCGGGCCTCCTAGTGAGGACTGGAGCGTTGTTTCTGATCCAGACGACTTGTACTCTTCTGTGGGTTCCTCGCTTAGCGGGAAGGGCGCGAAACTCTCGAAGCGCAATAGTCTTACCGCCGCCATGTTATCAGTCCTACCAGACGCACTTACTTCCTCTGGTTACCGCCGCCCAAGATCTACTTCCTCTGCTTCTGGGAGCCCTCCATAAATTTGTCAGGTGGCTCGTTGTAATCTTTTATATGCATAGCCCCCACGCCCGATAGACAACATTAATACGGAGCTTCATGTGATCTGTATACATGAGCTCTCTTCCGAAGTCTTTTACGAAGTATATAGATATATGCATTCACTGTACATTAGCGTCATTGTAGTGGTCATCGAATATACGCTTGCTAAATTCTCCAAATGTCTCTGTTTCACTAATGTGCTGATTAACGTCTGGCTGCATGAAAACGGCAAATGTCTCTCTGGAAACATGCTGACTATCATCCCCTGCACCCACACGGACACAATGGGGAGTCGCCCACAACCTGCCTGCAGTCGCGAGTTCGAGGGCTTCGCCCGTTTGGAATGCAAGACAGTCAGGGGGTATCATAACCTTGGTCAATTCACCACCACGAGTCCGGATGTAGAGTCCGGAGGAGGCTGAGGGTGAGGGAATTGCCTTTGGAAGCTGTCCAGGGGTGTGTTGAATGTACATCGCCTGTCACATCAGAAGCAGATGGGGTCACCTCACTCTAAAATCACACTGAGGAGTGAGAGACATACTGAACACAAGCCGGTGAGGAGCGAGTGATCGACATGAAAACCGCACCAGCTGTCAATCGGTTCGTCATCTGCAGGAAAAGGACTTCCGGGTGATGGCGGGAAGTAATGCAGAAGCCGTGCTTTGGTTGTTTGAGTAGAGATTATTTTGGACAGGGAAAGTGAAGAGTTCGTTAGGTGTGGAGAGGCGAACTGCTGACAAGCGGCCGCAAGGTTGACACCAACATTGAAAACGAAGCTGTGAAAAGAACGTCGGAGTTGGCCACTAAAGAGAATGGGCCTGCAGTGACGCACGATCCGAGGGCTTTGAACGCAGATTCGAAGCCCTCAATGCCCTTCTCGTCCTTAGGCCCTGCCGTACTCGAAATTGGACGTCATTTGTGGCACAAGAATGCGACACCAACAAATATTATTTCCGTAATATTCCGGATATGCCTCCTGAAGGTTAGAATGGACCGAGGATTCGTCAACAACGGGGTTTGCATAATAAGAGCCTTTCAAGGTATCTGCTCAACTTGTGTGAGATAATTCCAAAGAGCAGGGCAGCACGTTGAGATACCTACCTGGTTTGCCATTCATAATTTCCTGGATCGTGGGTCACTATGACGCACGCCGAACATGCGATGCCAACACGCACCTTTCCATGGGACCACCCGAAGCTAGAGATAATCAGCCAGTGATAAGTGAAAGCGCAGACTCGAGTCGAACCTGTATCTGCTTTTCGCGTCCGCATACTTCTCTCGAGTGGGTTCGTCAAGCCGAGCAAACGCGAGTGCGAGATTCAATAGCCTTTCTCTCAGCTGTGGGTACTCCGGAGGCAGGTCGCGGACTATGATAATTCCTAGACAGTCTGGACCCGAGCCAAAAGCCTGCTCTGTGGAGTTGGATAGGTCGTGGGTGATAGTGTATTTCGGGATGCTGACACTTGCCTATAGAATGTGATAAAGTTGCGGGAGCAGAGAGAAGGGAAGGGTATGATATCGAAACGGGTTTGAAGTGGGACGAACGAGCTGCAATGCTAGCCATCGTGCGATGACGATAAAGGCAGCGCACGAAGCAGAGAGGGAACATGAGGCCAGACTGTGAAACAGGCTGAGCTCCGTGTTACATGGATCCGAGTAGAATGTCTACCCAGTCAGTCCCTCTCCTTCACTCATTCCTCCCTTTCTCGGTTTACCTTTGCCTAGGCCGCAGTATGTCTCACGCAAAACACTCGCCATAAAGCGAGGAGACTCAGAGATCCTCACTCGAAACGACGTTCAGTATGCGTTTCTCTACCACGTCTTCAACGACAAGACGTTGGCATTCACAGACGAGACCCCTGGTAAACCTGCAACCAAGGTCAACTTTGGCGACCTCTACGTACATGCACTCTACAATTCCGCCAAATGCTCAAAGGTCATGAGAGATAAGATGCTCGAAACTCCAGCTTTCGCTGTAGAATTTGCAAAAATATCTCTACTTACAAACGTAGGCAGGATAAATACCACTATGGCCTGTATGTGCCATTGTCCCTTTCCTACACCTTTTTAAAAATTTATGCCCTCTTCCAGTCTTTCCCGAGATGAAAACTGCCTTACGAAGTTACCACCCGGTTCCGTCGCTACAGAAGACGGATGGCAATGTACAGGACGCTCCTAGGATAAAGAACTGTCTCAAAGCGGCTTTCTTACCCGGAGAGCAAAAGTCCGCACCTCCCTCTACACCTGCTGATATCCTCGCCCGCGCAGTACGGACTTGAAATTTTTTTGGGTGTTCTAGTGTTCGCGTACTAATATATTGACAATTAGAAAGCCGGGCATATCCCTCCGACCAGTGTTGTCAACTTGATATTTGTCCTGGTCAATTATTCCTCAGTGAGTTTCTATGTACTTTCGTGTAACTCGTGTAACACGTATACAGTCTTTAATGCCTGTCCACTTTGAGCCGGATGTAGAATTCGTGGATCTTTTCCTTCCAATCAATATATCCTCGGCGGCTCGTGCAAAGGCATTTCTGTGGATGATATTCCATTATCATGAGGGACCAAACCTGGCAAACCCGTTCGCCGATGACCATGCTCGTCGCAATCCTGGTAAAGTACCATGGTTACTTCGGCTATCGAGGGATGAGCAAGCGCAGGAAAACATTGACCCACCGGAGGAACTTGAATGGGGTAGAAAGATGGCACAGGCCAGGAGTCGCTTTCTGCAAGACTTGGTCGCTGGCGGCGAGCTTGACAAAACTACCAGAACCCTGTCTGGTTCATCCTCGTATGGTCTGTCCTTGCACGATCAGACGCGAGATACTCGTCTGACGCTTTTGTAGACGCCGATTCTTCCTCTGCGCGTCGTGCTCGCCCTCAGCCGTATATTGCGCTGGATGGGAATAGAACCACCTTTCACCATTACGTCCCCACGAATGGGGGCAAGATTAAGCCATCCCAGGCCGTCCCGTTGACAGGTTTGATCCTTTCGACGATCTAGTGCCGACTGAGTGACTATACCTGTAGTAGTCAACGCCAATGTGCGTGCCAGGGAGCAGTGGTTAGAACATCGGGACGATTATTCTCTATTGCGTCGTTGAGTCTTCCTGTGGTTCCTCCTAAGACCGCGCTGACTATGTGAGATAGAATCGTGGCAACGTATACAAAACACTGACCCGCTTGCTGAATCGGATGACGAGGATTTCTTGAACGACCATGCCAACCTGAGGTTGGACTACCGTGGGTGATCACCAAAATATCTACTACTCGTCTGACTGATGGTAACATGACAGAGCGCCGCTTGCACGTCTTGGATTTATTCAGGCCACTATCGACACCGTCTCGCTTCCCCGCTTCGGGGTAACTTTTTCTGATCTGTCCTACTTTTTTCTATTTATTGGGATCTATTGCGTGTAAAAGGTTTCTTGAAGGGCCAAAAGAGACAACCGTGGCATTAGCGTTGCACTAAGATAAAGTGATCTCAAACGACTGATCACCTCAAATGTTGTGTTGTAGCATGTGTGCACGCACGAAGTTGATCGTGTAGCTTACCTGCATGTATTATGCTGATACTTCTCCGATCGAACATCAAGCACCGTAAAATCATGGATCACCGTCCATATTAGACGAGCGCACATAAATAACAGTGTATGATCCAATAAATCACTACTTGATCTCAAGCATCAACTTGCAGTATGAGGATAGGGAAAGAAATACGAGATGTTCTGTGTAAGCGAGGCTACGCTAACAGACTCATACAACGTACGTCCTCCTACGTCAATAAACAAATACAACCCAACGATCGCTACACGGTGTCCATAGAAATGTGTCTACCTTGTATAAAAGGTAGATGAGAGTGTTCAAATTATAAAACAACAGTTCATTTGAAAGAAAGACAGTATGCACATCCAGTACCCCTATAGAATAATAATAACAAGGGGCAAAGCATCAAAACGCACCGGGAAGTGCGAGGACGAGGTGAGCGAACCCATCACGCTCGCGTTTAGGAAGCTCGGCAGGAGCACTAACACGCCTGGCGCGACGCTCGTCTTCATCCACACCGCATCTACCCACGCTATCAGCAGTCGGGAGTCCAGACACACGGCGCTTGAGTTTCGACATCATGTCACGACCAGTGAGAGCACGCGAATTGAGGGCGCCGAGATTAACCTCTGTGAGTGTACCCGATGACGAATTGGAAGTCCCGGAAATCTTTGTGGTGGTGACTAGCAGCCCTGGGCCAGAAAGAGCTGGTACAGTATGGGTCTTGGGTAGTGGTATAAAGAGTTCTCCCGGTCCTGGAACCGGCGGCGTGATTTCAGCCTCAGGATCTTGCTTGCCATCTGTTCCTTCACCGAACCCAACACGATGCTGCGAAACAGCAGTCTTCATGTGAGGAGGGGAACGCAAAAACGTAGGTAGAGGAATCGGGGGTCGGTGATACTCGTCCTTGACGGTGGTGGCGGTTGCAGGGTGCCCATGGGAACTCAGGTGCGCCGTGATCTGTTCCAGAGAGGGGGGACGCACGCCGGCGCCGTTCAGTTGGCGATAGTGTACCTGTTCAACCCATGGCTTGACAGAAGGGAACTGGACTGGTCCAGTTGGATCTGTCTGTTGCAAAGTCTCGAATAACGCCAGTGGGGAATCGAGGCCCGGGGAGGGTAAGGTATAGTGGAGGATGGCCGGAGACTCTGGGGGAGTTTTTGGGAGTGCCGTGGCCGTCGGGGAGGGGGGAGCATTGATCTTGGATAAGAATAGAGCGCGACGTTCCACTAGATATGGGTTAGCGCAACAATGGAGACGAAAACTGAGAAGCTCACTCTGCTTGCTCTTGTGGGCTTTCATCGCAAGTTCCTTTCGCAGGTTGGACTCCTTCTTCGTGCCAGCACTCTTCTCTCTCGTGGAGGCGAGAAGTGCTTCGAAACGGGCGGGATCAAGGCCCTTTCCGGTGGATGAGGTCTCGGTTGGGCGTAAGGGAGAAGGTTGCCTGTGAAAACGAGGAGAAAATACGGGAGGAGGACTAAGGAATGAAGATCTGTATTCTTCTTCCTGAGTGGGGGGAGAGGGGGGTTGTGCATCTAAAGGAGAGGACAAGTGAACGGGAGGGTCATCCGCAAGGGAGATAGATATGGAAGGAATGGACAGGTTTGTGAGAGACATAGTTGAAGATGAAGAATACGGGAGGGGGGATAGTAGGGGGATTTAATTCATAAAGGAGAGAGATGCTTGAGGCGGCCAGCACCAGATTGAGCAGAGAGCACAGAGAGGCTTTGGACACTCAGGCAGTAGTACAATTTGAAAGGGTTCAAAAGGGTTACGATGTGGCCTACGTGGCGTACGACGATTTCTTCCTTAGAAACCATCACCTCATCGCTTTTAAAATACAACACTTTCTGCCGAGTTTCTCCGAGGGGATCTTTACGTGTCAAGTTTCTCGACCTTCGTTGCCTCCGCCAACTTCTCCACAAATAACTTCTTCGCATCTACCCAAACACGTGCATGCTCTCTATTCGGGAATTCCAACAAAGACGGGAGAAGGTCAGCACTGAATTGCTCTGACGCTTCCCTGGGAAGCAGAGTGGGGAGATGGTCGATAGAAATAACCTCCAAAGGCGGAACCTCGGGACTGTTCGTAATAATATATCATCAGCTTCCGTGATGTGTCTCCGAGGGTGCTCTTGGCACTACTCACCCGACCGCTACAGCTACTGTCGGCTCGGGGAAAGTTGTGTTCACGGAATAAATGGGAATGGGGTTGTTCGGATTCGTCGTATCACAACTAACGTCCACGACCACCCTTAACCGTCGAGTGTTGCCCTTGGATTTGATTTGTTCCTCGGTCACGAATGGGGAAATACGTGTCGTGAGGTAGATGCAGTTGACAAAAATATCAACATCGAGTATCTCGTCGAACGGTCCGCCCTTCGCGGTTTCATCCAAGTCCCATTTGACAATGTTGTCCCTATACAAGCCAGATCAAGCCACGTCAGGCTGAATAGCATGGACGTACTCATCGAGCCCGATTTTCCTGAAAAAGTCAACGGCGCCACGTCCGCAGCGCCCGAGGGCACCAATAACAAGGGCCTTGACGTTGGCTTCTCTCCCTCCAAGCTTCGCTTTCACATCGGCTATCATCGCCTGTTCATTAGGGTATGGCTCTAAGCGGCCAAGTTTTTCCCCATTCTTTTGTGCGGCGTATGCCAACGCTCCGGCCGCGGCCCCAGCGAAACCCGCATGGAAACCGAACGCCGCGATACGCCTCCCATTCACGTCATTCAAAAATTCCAAGTCGTACAGAGTTCCACCTTCAGGGCGAAAGCGGGCCAGAACCGATGACCAGCCTGCTTGCTGTTTGTAGCAATGTGCGAACTGCACATGCGTCTGGGAAATGGGAGTATCAGAGACAGGCAGCTCCTTCAATCCAATGATGGGTATATTAGGTGGGGCTTTGTGCCAAGAGTCGTTCTCGACGAGCTCGCATCCGGCTCTGATACCTGAGTCAACACGGTTCGCGAAGGGTCAATCAGAGCGAGCGTACGCTTGATATTCCGAGTCGTCGAAGATCCTCTGTTGGTCGCGCTCAACATAAATCTTGAAACCCGCTTTAATGAGCTCACGGGCCGTGGTGGGGGTGAGAGCTGCTCTACGCTCGAATGGCTTCTTCTCGCAACGTAGCCAGAAGCACTTGTCCGACATGATAGATGAACGTTGAACGTTGAACAGTTGAGTTGGTGCCACAGAAAATATTTGGGTTCAAACGTGACCGTGGCCCTGCACCGATTACGTAATAGATATGACTAGGCTCGGACCGTTTTGGCCGCTCACTTGCCAGTGCACTTCCTGCGTGTCTACAATGCCTATTCCTCCTTCTTTCTCTTCCTTCCCACCATCCTTCAGTTCTTTTCCGGACCTAGGTGATGGTCCAGAGACGGTAGCCTCTAGCACACCTCCTGCGCAACAGCGAGATTACAAAGACGAAAACAAACAGAGTGATCGCAAGAAGAGGAAACGTGACAGACGGGACAAAAGTTCTAATTTGGGTCAGATCCCTTCCAATAAATGCAGAAGCGGAAGTCGTGGTTCGCAAGACCACGGTCAAGTCTTTCGTGATGATGAAAGAATAAAGGCCGAGGAGGACTCTGCGCGTAGGGCAGGGCAACAAGACGATTCGCAACTCGTTTTCTTCTCGGATAAGAAGGGTGACCCATTGAATACACAATACGGGGGAATATACTCCAGGGATATACCAAAATATCACGTAGCCGGATGTGAGTAGTGTTGGCGTAATTTTATGACTACTAATAATGCAGAAGCGGGCAGGAAAGTCCTCGGGTTGACATCAG
The DNA here is from genome assembly GCA_003313715.1 of Russula abietina. Lineage (NCBI taxonomy): Eukaryota > Fungi > Basidiomycota > Agaricomycetes > Russulales > Russulaceae > Russula > Russula abietina. The sequence continues at coordinate 4,535 of QLOU01002280.1, read as the reverse complement.
CTTGGACAATTGTGCGTCGAAGTAACCGAACCGTAGAAGTTGTAGTTGGTGGACGCCAAAAGGTATGCTCATAGTGCGTTTTATGCTGTCTTGTTTGCTAGAGTGGAAATTAGCTTCTAGGTATCAGTGATGCTGGTTCACGAAATCTACTCAAGTCCACCCCAAAGCGTCGACTTGTAGCGTCAGCGGAGGCAAGTCGCAAATATCAGGAGACGGACGGCTTCATTCCCCTGCCTTCTCGTAGGCCGCGTCTCGTCGAACCAAAAGACTATAGATCTATTGTTCCCGCAAAGGATCATGTCTCTGAAAGCGATTCTTCGTCGTCATCGGCGGCGGCGTCAGACAGCGATGATGACGACGACCATGCAACAGTATTCTCTTCAAACCACGAAAAGATGAGATCCCTCGAGGAGCAGATCTCAGTAGATCCATCCTCTGTATCCTCGTGGCTTTCCCTTCTTTCGCTCTCATTGTCGCAAGTGCCTGCTGCATCCAAGAATTCATCGAAAGTCCGTTCCGAAATTACACTCTCCATCCTTGGTCGTGCTTTACCAAGTCTTCCGGAGGGCTCTTCAACCCGCATCCGACTCTTGTATCTTCATGCAGGAGAAGAACTATGGACAAGTGAGAAGTTGGGGCAAGAGTGGGAAAAGGCATTGACTACAGGGGACATCAATATCTCCTTGGCATGGCTCGACTGGCGAATTCGAAATGGATCTTGTGGAGTAGATGGGATACTCGAAGCGGCCACTCGAGTGTTTGCTTCTGCGTCGAGTGAGTTAGAAAGACTGAGAGTCTTTGGGGGATTGACTTGTGCGTTACGTCAGGCGGGTATGTCGAATTTTACTCATTTTTCGTTCTTGAGATTGCTAATACTTTTCAGGGTTTATCGAACGGTCCATGGCATTGTTCCAAGCACAAGCAGACATGTATTCCCAACCGTCGTCATATCTATCGTATACATGTACTTACGCCAAATGCTTTGCAGCGCAGGTTTTAACAATCCACCAGTGATCAGCCAGCTCCCATTTGAAGAACAAATGAACAATCTCGAGGAATATTGGGATTCGGAAGCTCCACGAATAGGCGAGCCCGGATCAACTGGTTGGGCGGATTGGTATATAGCGGGAAAGCCAGAGCGGACGCCAAGACGCGCGCCAGCTAGTACAACTTCAGCTCCTCTGGCCGTTGTTACTTCACTTTCGGATCCGTATCAGCTCTGGGCACAAACGGAAGTGCGGGCAGACGAAGTGATGAAACTACCGCTTCGGTCAACTGACCTCGATGCCGAACTGGACCCGTATGCAGCAATCTTATTCTCGGACATTCGACCATTCCTCTTCGAACTCACCTCAAAGCGTTCAAAGGGCATTTTTCGGCTCATGTGGTTGTCTCATCTGGGACTTCATGTCCCCGGCTTGGAGGCCTTGACTGGAACCGATGACGATGATCGTTGGACACAAGTCCACCTGGTTTCAAGATCATATATGGATGTAATCTTCCCGTCCTCTACTGATACACAGAGCTCCGCACCAGAGTCGCATGCTGGAGTACTTGTCGGCAGAGAGAAACAGTACATGGACAGTTTTGGGCCGATCAAAAACTGGAGCCATCGGTGTATTGGTCCACTTGAAGTTTCAGAGTTTCGGAACAGTGGAGCGCGGTGGGCTATGTGGACAAAAGAAGACATAGGTGGAGTTGACGTCGAATTTGTGAGGACAGTGTTTGACCAATGTCGCATGGGAGACGATGACGTGGAATGGGACCTACTGACGTTGGCTTTCGAGGCTGCTATCGACGTAAAAAGGCAAGTGTGTTTAGATTACCAGCCAATCTCGACTCACCACATATACACAGTGCTTTGAAGAAGTCGCGCCGTTTCCTTGCGTCAGTACCTGAGTCTCTCCCTCATTGGGCCGCTCATGCAAGACTAGAGCGTCTAAGAGGGCGCCTTGATGAAGCACGCAAGGTGTATCAGACCGTGCTCTCCTCGCCAGCGTCTACTAGAAGTAGGCTCAGTGCAGGTCCACTTTGGTGGGACTGGGCCGAAATGGAGTGGTTGACTAATGACTCGGACGCCGCTACAAGAGTGGTACTTCGATCTGCTGAAGTGGAGGGCCTTGGGATGGCTGTCTTACGAGGCAGGCGTGCCCTTGAGGCTACGGCTCAGGAGATTCCTGAAACCTTGTGGAAAGTACGTGAGGCATGGATACGACTGGGTGTCCTACTCGAGCTGTTGGTGGGCCATTCATTACCGTCGTTTCTGACGGCGCCTCTCGAGGCCGGGTCCGTGGTCCAGGAGAGCATGGCAGTCGCTTCATTAGGGATGCTCTATCACCATATTACTACTTTGAAGAGCCCAACACGTCCTGCTGTACTTCGTGAGCGGTTGGAAAAAGCCGTGGAACTATTCCCTAACAACACCATCCTATTGGGCATGTTCCTGGAGATGCAAAAGGGTCAAGGGCTTTGGGGCCGGGTCCGGGAACTGGGAGATGTCAGTGACATGGTCTACGAAAAGGGTATCTCGAAGCGGGCTGTTGAGGTTTGGTTGGGTGGGTGGGAGAAAGGTCGATGGCTCTGGGAGGTTGAGCGGATCCGAGGGAGTTTGACCGCAGCCATTACAAGTGAACGGTGCGTATCCCCCTGATGTGATGTGAATTACTAATTCGAGACTTCTCTGTTACCAGCACAAGAGGAAGTCCAGTCCTCTGGCGACTACTATTGGAGCTGGAGATACGGGCGGGTGAACTAGAGAGGGCCAAAAGTGTTCTATTACAAGCTATTGGAGAGTGTCCCCTGGTTAAAGGTACGTAGACATATTTTACATGACATCGCTACTGTGACTGAGCATACAATGAAGATATTTACATGCAAGCGTTCGATCGCCTCCGCACAGCCTTCTCCGCACATGAATTGAGAAGCTTATGGGAGACAATGGTTGAGAGAGGATTGCGGATACGGAAAGGGCTGTATGAGGTTATTGAGGGGTGGGATGAAGAGAAGGCGTCGCGTACGGAGGATGAGGCCGATGAGGGACGAGATGGCGAACTAGATGAGATTGAGTACGACGCACGGGAGCTCGCGCGACTAAAGCCTTATTGAGTAAGCCTTATTGAGTCAATTGTTGATGTCATGTAGTGACGTGTGATGCATGTGACGTGTGACATGGAGATGGAATCACTCTCACGCGGTCTACACTGACAACAATACTCGTACACACTCTCCCTCTCCCTCCTTTTTTTCTCTAATTGCTCACCCCTTCTTCAAGCAAGGAGACCCTCATAGTCTCTCCCGCATTCCTTTTTACATGATATGAACCGCATTCCCGCTCTCCCTATCACAGAAGAATGGCCTGATGCTGATTTCGACCTCCCGGAAGACGGACCTCTACACGCCCTCGACTCCGAGTCGGATAAAGATGATGTCGAAGACTGGGACATTGAGATGGATCTGGGCGAGACAGGTGGGACGAGGGTCAGGGCCGCCCTCCCCAGCCTCGCTGCTTCCTCATCACGGATTTTCCCACTCTCACAACAACCCATCACTATCCGCCCCCCATTGCAGTCCACACTTGATGAGGATGATGACGAGGAGGAGGGTGTGTCTACTATTAAAATAGACACCCTCCGTCCTAAGATTGGCCCTATCCCCGCCCCTCCCGCCACAATCGACGAGGACATCGAATCCGCATTTGCCCTCCCTTCGGATCTTACCAAATTATCTCTTCGCCCCCTTTCACATCAATCATCCAAGAATTCGCTCGAGTGGGGTGACAAAGATCAGACCTCGTCTTCCCAATCCTCGGACACTTATTCCACCTTGGGTTTCGATCAAGGCTCTACATCCTCTACCTCAACGTCTCTGCCGGAAACGGAGGATGATGACGAGGATGAAGGAGAACTTGAAGGCCTGGTCATCCCATCTGCCCTCTTCGAGTCGGGTACTGGTGGCAAGAAACTCGCCAAAATCCTGGAGATGAAGAAAAAGGCACCAGTTGCAGCCACCACTCCAAAGGTACCAACTGCGGACCCAGAGGATGACATCGAAATCGGACTTGTTATCGACGATGATGCAGATTTCAGCCCGAGTCGACTGCTTCAAAACGCCCAACACCCCTCATCTAAACGCCAATCTGGTTCTGGGGCCCGTACCAATGACCTATCCTCACGCCCGCCAACCGTCAGGCCTACCACTAAAGCAAGGGCAGAGCGCACCAAATCCCCGGTCTACCCACCGCCCGCCTCCTCACGTCAGCTTCAGAAGATCAGACTATCCCCTTCACCTCCACCACGTGCTCAGCCGACGCGCGCTCATTCCTATCAAGCGTTGCTCTCTGCTCCTGCCACAAGTAGCAGTTCTTTCCTCGCGGCAAAATCCGGGAGTTTGCGAGGCCAGAAATCCCATTCCGGCCTCAAACCTGTCTCCCCGCCCCCTTCGCACAAGCGCCTCACCCGTAAGGCTTCGCTATCTTCGCTGATGGAAATCAGTCAGTCGCAGGTTTCTGGCACTGAGCCAAATCCATCTTTTGTGCC
>QLOU01002274.1:0-15309 GCA_003313715.1 Russula abietina | reverse complement strand
CACGCTCGGCAAGCCACCGTCGGTCAGCATCGAGACGTTCTATTTCCGAGTCTCGCTCGCGCAGACGCGTCTCGAGCTCTATGCGCGTTGTCTCCGCAGCAGCAAGTCTACGTTCAACGGCCGCCTGAGAGAGGGTTGTATTTAGCGCATGTGTACGTTGTTGTCTCTTTGCGGTGGAGAGTTGTGGGTCTGTAGTGACTCTGAGATATCATTTAAAAGACAGCATGAAAAGGGGACAGACCACGCTCAAGCTCTGCAGCTAGCGAGTCACGTTTTGTTGTCGTCGATGAGGATGAAATGGCATTGGCAGCACTTCTGAGTCTGCTGCTCGCTTGAGGTTGAGCTCGACTCGATGCTGCTTTCCTTGAGTGCATCATGTCACGCCTGTCACAAGCGGTACAAGTTGATCAAGTTCTTGTGACCATCACGATCACACAGACCGAGTTCGCTCGTCGCAGCAACCCTCTGAAACGAACGACTCACTAGTGCTGTAAATGGCCTCCGCTTCAGACTACTCTTCAGGCTCGGAAGAGGATACCCCCATCGCAAAGAGGAAAAAGTCCACAGGCGCAAAAACAGACGGTGACGATTTTTCCTTCAAGAACGTCCTTAGACCGCCACGATCGACGACGTACACCGCACAGGCATTATACGGTACGTCCAACGTCGGTCGCCGACTCTCCGAGTCATCCTAACATATCCTGGCTTAGACCAGATAATTGAAGGCGTAATCGACTTGGATCCTTACTACCAACGCGGTATGTGGAGCTTCTCTATACGCGCCTCTTCCTCGTGAAGCTTCTCACGAGCGCTTGACAGATGTCGTATGGTCGGAAATAAAGCAGATTGGCCTCATCGACTCTATTTTTCGAAATTTCTATATCCCACCCATCATCTTCGGTAACCTCTCTTGCTTCCTTCGTCGTGTTAAACCGCTTATGTACGTCTCCAGCGGTATCTCAGTCATCCGACGGCACGGAACGGCGGGTTTGCATCGACGGCAAGCAACGTTTAACCTCAATTCAGAAGTAAGGTGATTCAGTTATCGAGTCTACCTCCCTAACTTACGCAAAATGGTCAACCTCCAGATTCATGGATGGTCAGGTGAGTCTCTCTTCTCTTGTCCTTCGTACGCTTGTCAACGGTAGCCTCCCCAACAGCTTCACCGTACGTCTTCAATCCTGGATACTTCATTCGCTCTGCTTATTCATCCTATGGCTGGCCTGTGCAGATAAAGACAAGTAAGATAGTCATGATTTTATGTCCTTTACCCTAGGCTGATCTGTGGCAGCGAGAGTAAACGAAAATATTGGTACAAACAGAAAGCCGGGAAACCTGGAAAACAACTTCCACCAAAGTACAAGCGCATGTTTGCTAACAAGCAGATTGTCTGTATCGAGTATATGGAGATATCGGAGGACGACGAGCGCGAGATATTTCGGGTGCGCTTTAAATGTGTCCAATTATCTCTCTCTGCAAAATTTACCCCCCTTGTTTACAGCGTGTACAAATGGGCATGGCTCTTAACTATGCCGAAAAAATGAAGGCAGAAGCCCCTACGCCAAGGCAGACGCTCATACACGAGCTAGTCTCAGAATTTGCCATGTCCCTCCGCAATCTCGGTTTTAATGACCGGCGCGACGCCGCATTCCGTTGGATTGCTCAGTCACTACAAACTGTACTTGACCCTCGGCCGATCGTCAGACGGACTGCTACCACCACATCTCAACAGACCACGTGGCTCAGGGACACCGCGCCGCTAGATCCGGCATGGAAGAAGAAGGTACAGCACACGTACAAACTGCTCGTCGATACGCTTGTGGCGCATCCGGACTGTCTCAAAGTGACCCGTGGACCTGCGACGATAGCCCCAATAGATCTCGTAATGATGGTTATGCTCGTTTTTGAGTTCCAGGATAAGTTGTCGGCCTCACGGCTAGCGGATGCGTTACACGCGCTTCGAATGGCTGCACGCAAAGAGACGAAAGATTTGATGTGGAAGTCGGAACACATGGGTCACTACGTCGCCTTTTTGGATCGTCTTGAGAGATTGGGCGAAGGCGCTTTAGGGCCGGGTAGCAACACTATCAACGATGCGCCTGTTATAATGGATGTGGACCCACCAGCTAAACGACAAAGGACAGGCGGTATGCCTTTTTCATGCGGTTTTCGAGATGATATGGATTATAGTGCTCACGGGACGTTGTTAGACTTTACACCCGTGCCCGTATCCTCCCCAGCCCAACCTCAACGGATGTCAATCAATATCCCGCTCGGTAAACAACAGCCCTCATCCTCATCACCCCGCCCAAAGGCAAATGTACCCACTTCTTCACCATCTTCTACCGCACACGCGCCCCCCACATCTGCATCGCCCAACCCTCCTTCAACACCCTCCTCGAAAGGCCTAGCTGCGCTGGAGTCGATGCTCACAACGCTTGCATCGCGACCATCCCAAAAGGTCGATCGCCTTGCCGCACTGCACGCGGCAAAGGCTTCTATTCAGGGTGGCCAACAGCAACCGCAGCAGGCTTCGTTGTCTCACCCGGGATCACACCCGCTGCCGCATCGACCGTTAGTAGCACCGGTGATGGGTGGTGGTGGTAGTAATGCTGGTATGGGCGGCGGCGGGGTTGGACCAGGCCCTAGTGGCGGTGGCGGGGGACCGAATATATAACCGCTATGTAATTCGTATGTGCACCTGATATAGATGCCGACTATGTAGAGTGATGTTTATCGATGATATGATGATGTTGGTGACGTGTCGACTGTAAATTCAGTCGGTGTAAGACATTTGTGATCTGTGGCTGCCAATAAACGTTACTTGAATTATATTTACACGTACTAGCTTCCGAAAGCAATTTCAACCTTGACCGTAACTCCCGGTCCTGGCTGGCGCACTACTGTAGGAGGTTCCGCAGGGCAGTTCAGCCATCCCAGGTCGAACCTCCCACACCCAGCACCACCCCAACCAAACGTCCGTTTTAATCCACTCTCCAGGAATGTCCACATCTCACACCGTCAAAGTCCTACGTCGTCCCTTGCTTGAACCCATAGAAGGAATACGAATCGGGCGTGGTACTAGTGCAGTGAGGATAAGTGCAGTGGCGAGTCCCAAAACGGCAGAGGCACAGTACGCTTGCGCCTTCAAGTTCTTCCGTCATGCTTATCAGCTTGTCAGATTCAGTAAACGTCGTCCACAGGCTGTTGGACAGAACAGCATATATCCTGCATCGATTCACATCCTCGATGGCGATATCCGCTTCTCAACAACGTATTTTTTTCATCTCTATTGGCCATTCCTTTTGGGGGAATCGGAGGATGAGCCTGATCAATGATCACGCATCATGTCCTATCATAGAGGGTGGGATGGGTACCCGATGAGTCCACAGTCGCTGGTGGTGGTATCAACAAGTGCAGGTTTACTGGGGTGACGAAACCTCTGGTTCATGAGCAGGTCAGAGCGCCGAAAGAATGAGATGACGAGAGTCACGAGACAGCAGGAGACGTCGATTCGAAGATGGAGTGCCCAGGTTTACACTTTACACATTCCCAGTTGGCGCCTTGGCGGGGACCTCGCCGGGGAGGGGTTCAGAGCCGGACAGGATTATGATAATACTATGTCATTAGCGTAAAAAACTGGATAAACAGAGAACCCTGCCTAAATCGCGGCGTCAGTCGTCTTCCAACAGTATCTAGCTACCAAGCCAAGAATGGGAGATAGCAGGTAACTTAGCTAGACTAAGGACCCCACAAATTTCGTACTCTTCTATTGATTCCTCCGAATCCCGATCGAACTAAAACGGAATCTTGTTCCCCAGTCGGAAAAGCCTAAAAAGTTCTTTTTCTTGAGCGCTGCTGTCTTACGGGCTAAAATTGAAGTGCAAGTTAAACCTCGCCTTTACAGTAAAACATAAAAAGAATTCAGTCTAACCTTGATCTACCTGCACCATGTTCTCGGAGTAAATCCGCGGTCTCTCCAAAACCAGATGCCAGTGGTGTTTGACCCTCGTTATTTACTGCATGAACGTCCGCACCACGTTCAAGTAACAGCTTCACGATCTCGGGGCGTAAATTGCGTGATGAGAAGTGCAGTGGAGTCCAATGGTCCTGCTGGCTTGCGTTCACGTTCGCGCCGTGGTCGAGAAGAACACGCGAGACCTCGACGTGTCCATCTCGTGATGCGTAGTGCAGTGGGGTCCACCTCCACTGATCGCGTAAATCCACTTCCGCGCCCCGTTCGATGAGCAAGCGTGCGATATCGAGTTGCCCATATCCCGCTGATATGTGTAATGGAGTCTGGTTACTTGGATTGCGGACGTTGACATCTACTCCCAGTCCAAGCAACGACTTCACAGTCTCAATTTCCCCCTCTTCCGCGGCTGAGTGCAGCGATCCATAGGGCCTACGACGGACCAGGGTAACACGGCGGCCTCCGTTCTGGCGGGCATCGATGAATGAGGTAAATGTATCGCCGCTATCGAGACTTCCATCACATGTGAGCTCTTGCAGTTCAGGTAAAAGCTCAAGAGGAAGCTCTCTGTCTTCCGATCGTAGGCAACGAGAGAGCTCTTCGACGAGCCCATCCCCGACGAAGAGGGTCTTCACGTTGTTAAACGATCTAAGGAGGCTGCGCCACTCGATCCGGTCGACATCATTGTGCCCCTCAGACGACCAACCGTGGTCCTCGTGTAGAAGAGTGAGGCGTTCCACCGCAGAAGTCACTTGTCGAAGCGCATTGCAAATTTGTGCCACGGAAGATACCTGCCAGTCGAAGTGCCAGCTATAAACCCTAAAACAAAGGGAATCCGTGTCGTCCTCGCTGAAAGACAGATGCACATTGGTTTGTTTATCCTTGAACGTGATCTCTGCATTGTCGAACCTGGGGATCTCTGTTGTGTTCATAAACTGCGGGAGTTGTGTAATGGAAAACGTGAGTTGCTTGAAGAACATAATTTGCATGCTTTTGAGGCGAGGGGTCATGATCCGACGAACAAACGCTTCCAAGTAAACGCTGACGCCTTGGAACCAGAAGAAGTGAAGGTTAGGAAGTGTGATGTTCGTCGTGATTGGTATATGCCTCTCCACATCATGGTTGGGAACAGGGAATGAAAAGAGGATCACGAGACTCTCTAGCTGGGGCGTAAATGAGATCCACTGAAGCAGGACTTTTGGTTGAAAGTAAGAGGATGGGTGTGTCATCTGAAGATAGAGTGTGACAAGGCCCACTGAAGTCAGGTGTAATCGAGGCCGTATTGGACAGGTGAAGCAACTTAAAGTGAGGTGATGTAGATTTGGTGCTTGGAGTGTTTCCGGGAGCATCAAGGCCATATTTTCATCCAGTGGAGATCCCACAATCAGGTACTCCAGGATCGGGAATTCCCCGTCGATTGCCATGACAAGCATCCGCAGAGTCTGAACAGGGAAGACAAGGCGGAGGTGGCGGACGCGATGGTGCTGCTCGAGAGCAAGCAATATACCCTCTTCATCTTCTTCAGCGATGTCATCTCCACCGCGGTATTCAACAGTGAGCGGGAGAGGAGGTGAATTTACGAGCATCTTTTTGACAGGCGTGCCATTTTTACAGACGAGTGAAAGACGCAAGTAGGATGCCGAACCAAGTATAAGGTTGCGCCATCTTTGGCAAACGCGTGCGAGTCGATACCACCATTGTCCTTGGTACCATGACTTCTCCCCTAAGCTCCCTTGGACACGGTCGAGATCACTCTTGTCTTCGCCTAAGAATAACGGTCGATAGAGGTAAAATACGTTGAGGAGTGAATCATCATCGAGGTTATGGATCGATACGACTTGTGGACTGTTGCCATTATTGTAATCACAAACTGGTATTGGAGGGAAACGTACCTCTTCTGTTTTGACAGTGACTCATCACTCATTGTACTTTTCCTAGTTCTCTTGAAAGCGAGAGGTAGTTGATAAGTAAAGAATCACGTTCAGCAAGTGTTAGATGTGGTTGAAGCTGCTGACCCCGTGTTCACACGTTCACACATTACCTTCGTGGGAACTTTTGTTCCCAGGGGAGGAGTGGCTGTGTTCGCAGGTCTAGATCGCTCTAGGTCGCTGCCAGTGTGCGCGTTATCATGATCTCGACTTTTCTCCTGTATCACCAAGTCCTAGCTAGTTGCTTGCATATATAAGCGACTTGAAGCCAGGATATTGTCCTTATGAGCGATGCAGCATTGCCTGCATCAGTAAATTGTACAAAAACTTTTCGACTTTTCAACTTGCACAAGTAAATAAGTGAAAAAGTGAAAAAGTTAACATTTACTCATGTAAAAAATACACTAAATTGTATAACTTTCTGCTGCTTTGTTCAATTTTTTCACTTTTCAACTTTTGGTAAATACCCCAAAATTGACTTATAGCAAAAAGCTAGGTTACTTTGGCACTTATGACACTTTCCAGCTTTTTTTGCTTGCTCAAGCTTGCACAAGCTTGTACAAGCTTGTACAAGCCCAAAAAAGTTTTGTGCAGGTTTACTGATGTGGGGCACTTGCCATACCATCACAACGCCTCTCGCCTCATGTACTCATTGTGTAACACCCACTGGCACTTTCAAATGCATAACCACAGTTCAGCGCGTCCAGTAGGTATCATCCAATGCCGACTCCAATGAAGGGGCTAGATGAAATTCATTTTCTTCTCGGGTATGCCATTTTAAAGCTGAGGTTCCTCGAGACAGCACCCTGCAAACTCAGCTGGGTCGTATCATTACTGAATATCATAAACTATGAGGCCCCCACAACCCAATAGCGGGTGCCAGTGGGATCACATCACACACACCAAAGAGAAAGGGTACAAGTGGGTGCACTCAGGTGTGGAATCGGCGTCGGTCGAGACGGCAGCGGGTGTGATCCTGTGTTCGGTGCCAGCTGTTACAAATCTCTCTTTTCAAATGGGCGATCGACCTTCATGGATGGGATAATTGTGATGGTTGAACCTTGCGCTCTCCATCTTTGCGTCTCCCTCCCAGCCCTAGCCTACGGCGACCCTCAGCACAATACTTGAACAGAGTGACAAGAGAGACATCATCTACAGCTGGTATTTCACGATTTCAGCGATACAATATGGCGTCGGTCGTCGGGGAATAACAGGTGCGATCTAGATTACGGGGACTCCACACACATTCTCAATCAATTTGTCGTACTATATTGAATCCTCCCGAGTCCCAATCGAATAAAATAGAAATCCGGTTCTACAGACGGAAAAGTATCATCGAGTCGTGCTGTCTTACGGGCTGAATTAAAGTGCTGGTCAGACCTCGCATTTGAAACATTAGAAGAAATTCAGTCTAACCTTGATCTGCCCGCACTATGTTTTCGGAGTACATCAGCAATCTCTCCATGTCCAAATGTCAGCGATATTTGGTATGGCGTTTCGCCCTCCTTATTTACTGCATGTACGTCTGCGCCACGTTCAAGTAAAAGTTCCACGATCTCGAGGTATCCATGGCTTGCTGAGAGGTGCATCGGAGTCCAATAGTCCTGCTGCCTTGCGTCCACGTTTGCACCGTGGTCGAGGAGAACACGCGAGACCTCGAGGTGTCCATATTGGGATGACTCGTGTAGTGGGGTCCACCCCCACCGATCACGTGAATCCACATCCGCGCCCCGTTCGATGAGCAAGCGTGCGATATCGAGGTTACCATATTCCGCTGCTCTGTCTAACGGAGTCTCGTTGCTTGCATTGCGGACGTTGACATCTACTCCCAGTCCAAGCAACGACTTCACAGTCTCAATTTCCCCCTCTTCCGCGGCTGCGTGCAGCGAACCCTTAGCTCCATCCTTCTCATCTTCACCGCCTTCGTATTGACCTGTCTCCATTGTAGTCGACCGTATCTTGTTTCGGATATTTGCATCTACTTTGTACTCGGCGATAAACTTTGCAACGTCGGCTTCGCTATTCTCTGAGGCCAGTTCGGCTGCAGTCCTATTTGCCTTGTCAAGTACATCGACATCAGCACCTCGCTGGAGTAATAGCTTTACAACACTGAGATGCCCATGTCGTGACGCAGTGTGCAACAGAGTCCAGCCGTTGCTGTCGGTAGTTTGAAGATTCGCTCCGTGATCGATCAGGCGACGGGTGATCGTAACTTTGCCGTTCGTTACTGCTTGATAAAGAGGTGTTTCTTGTAATTCATTAGATAAGTCAACACTTGCACCACGCTGGACCAGCAACTCGGCAATCTTGAGGTGGCCATTGGCAGATGCTAGATGTAAGGAGCTACAGAGGTCATTGCGCTGAATGTTCGGATCAACTCCATGGTCTAGAAACAGCCGTGCCACGTCAAGGTGCCCATGCTGTGAGGCGAGGTGCAATGGGACCAAGGTCTGGATGTCCCGCACATTCACGTCGGCCCCTCTCTCAATGAGGAAGCGCCCGACTTCGAGTTTCCCCTCACGTGATGCCAAGGCCAAAGGGGTCCATTTTTGCGTCTCGTCCCGAATATTGATAGCAATACCAGAGTCGATTAACATTCGTACGACGTCGAGGTGTCCCTTTTGCGATGCGATATGTAGCGGATTCGAACCATTGTTGTCTGTAATATGGATATCAGCGCCCTGCTCGATGAGAAAGCCTACGACGTCGAGCTTCCCGCTACTAGATGCCAGATATAATGACGTCTCTCCGTTTCCGGTTCGTATGTCGACATCGATGCCACACTTGAGTAAGAACTCGATGATGTAGAGATGTCCACGATACGATGCTTCGTGGAATGGAGTCCGGCCATTGACATTCCGAGAAGATACGTCTGCACCGCTGTCGATCAGGAAGCGCACCACATCAAGGTTCCCAAACCATGATGCCAGATCCAAGGCTGTCTCCTGCTCATCGTTCCGGCTGTCAACATTTGCACCGTGATCGATCAGCAACCTTGCAACGGCAATATGTCCAAATCGTGACGCAAGGTGGAATGGATTGAAGCCCTCGTCGTCCCGCGAACTGATATCTAAGCCGTGATCGATAAAGAAGCGTGTGACGTCAAGCTTCCCATATTCACAGGCCCGGTGCAACGGTGTCCGTTGTTTCTCATCTCGAACATCAAGATTGGCTCCAAATTCAAGTAACAGTTCCACAACTTCGCAATACCCAGATCGGGTTGCTGCGTGTATCGGAGTCGAGCCTTCATCATCGGTGACGTTTATGTCCGCTCCAGAGTTTAACAGGAGCCGCGCAATGTCGAATGATGATTCCATCATGACAAGCTGTCCGCCTTGTGATATCCGGTGAAGCGGGGCCCTTCCACGATCGTCACGAGAGTTAGGATCTGCACCACTTTTGAGAAGTAGCGATGCAACTTCTAAATGTCCCTTGACTGAGGCCGCATGTAGCGGAGTTGTGTGAAGTCCGCCCCTGCTATTGACATTCGATGAATGAGAACCGATCAGGTGCGACACAAGACCACGGAAACCACAAAGAGAGGCATAATAAAGCGGCAAGGCCTCAGGCGGCGTTGGATGTGTCGTCGACATGGGGTGTATCCAATAGCGGTCTACGTCGTGTAGCCAGACCCACGCAGAAAAATGTGGCTTTGAGGGATCAAATAGACGCTCCATGACCCCCTGAATGTGTGATGATACGTTCCTAAACCGGGCATGGTCGACCCAGTGTCGGGCGGCATACCGCGCGAGGGGAAACTGCCTTATGGTATCACTGTCGATCTTGTCATCGAGTTTGAGGAGAACGCTGAGGCTGGCGTGTGCAAGGATCGTATGCGCGGGTTCGGCCAGTATGTGATAGTAGGAAAGACGTTCTTCAGCCATCGCGAGTCGCTCCGAGGTCAAGAATTCCTTGACCGAGAAATGCGAAAATTGTACGATTTGGTGGCCTTCCCTGTCGACGACGGTGATGAGACTAGAGCACGCGGACATCACCGCCTCTTCTGCATTTTCCGGACGCCAATCTGGATTGAATATCGGGGTGGCTGGAGCGCCAAACTGGACTGCAAAAATCTCTGCGAGCTCCTCGACGCGAAGTGGGCGAATCGACACCGTGAGACATCGAAGAAGCCGTTGGGCATATTCTCGTTTCTCCTTATCGATACCCAGTAGCGTATGCTCGTATGTTTTATCCAAACTCTCTGGCAGGTCCTCCAGCACACTCCGAATACTCGCAGGAAAAGTCCGGCACAGTCTGTCAACCTGGCACACCACCCAGCGGAACCTTCAAGACCACGTAAGGGTTATTGTAAATCCTACGGGGAGACGAGACACGACCACTTACATGCCGTCCGCATTTTTGGAAAGCGCATCGATAACCAGATTCTGATCCTCCTCCCTCCATTTCCGCATCCTCCTGTCTGAACGGACAACAGACTCGATGTACTTGATTATATCCTCCTTTTGTCCATTCTCATCATGAAGAGAAATCTTGAGAGAATTCAACGGCTCGAGTACCAATCGGATATCCATCTCGGGCCGGCTTGCCACACATAGATGTAGATTCGGAAGTTCTAACTGAACAAGTTCTTCAATCAGCTCCAGGACCTCATCGCGGGCCGATGGTCTTCCCGGGAAATTCGGACATTCGTCGAGGCCGTCGACGACTATATAAATTGGGCCTTGCCCTGGTAGTCGCAGCATGTCCGTCATACAGTCTTTGAGCGCATCAATATCAGGTTTTCGGGTGCCGCGACCATTCTCTGAATATAACCGGGAGAGGATGTTGTAGAAAGGATCTGATTCAGAGGAGAGCTGTGAAATGAGGGAGGAGAGCAGGCCATAGCAGTCTTGCTTCTTGGCATCCCGGAAATCGAAGTAATAGTACGCGATCGTGGCCAGTCCCGCTGCGCGCATGCCCTCGATGTCTTGAATGATCGCGGATCTGATAAACATTATGAATAACCTTGAACAACTCATAAAGCCATGACATACAGGAGCGTACTTTTCCCCGCCCCCGCTTTAAGATCAGCAATTTATTAGACAAGCTCCAGTCGATGATCGGAAGGGCATACGTTTTCCGTGAATCCACAAGAAGGAACCCCTTGCGTTCCATTCCGTTAATACGCTGCTCTCGAAGAACCACGATGCGGTTCCTTTATGGTGCGCTTTCCGAACGAAGTTTTGATTCATCGATGGGTCAGGCGGAGAGAGCCAGTGTTGAACCTCCCATCGCAGTTGTTCACCTATAAGATAACGTCGGTCTCGAGAACAAAAAATAGTGGGAGAATGACAAACGTTTCGCCTTGTTTATTTCGTTTAACGTTTGGTGAAGAGCGACTAGTACGACCGCAAGTCAGCACAGCTGATATCGGTTTCACGCGAGGGACGTACCCAAATCCTGCCGAATACTATCCGATGACGTCTTGCCGTCTAACGGAAAGTGATCAGAATGATATTTGTGAACCGTATCTCGCGGGATCGCGCACCGTCCAAAACTGTCTTCACACTACCCACAAGATTATGAACGACACCCAATGTTTGTGCAACAGTTATCCGAGCCTCGTCCTGGGTCAATCGATCCAGTCTTTGGAGGATGGCCTCGATTTCGCTCTCGCCCAGCAATTTTTTTGTGAATTTCTCTAAGGTATATTGAGCCACAGACGATATATATGCGCAACCGTGTACTTACTGAACCGGCCCTGTTTGATTTGTTTCGATGCCAGAGCAAGCACCGAAAGTAGCTCTACCATTATTTTAACGATTATCTCTGTCAATATCGGAGTCGGCGGGATCGTCGTATAAATCTCCAGACGTTTGAGGAAGTTCCCCAAACACTCGAATAGCTCGAGAAGAGCATCATAACTCGATGTAACCCCACTAGCAGCCTGCATACTCATTCGTCAAAGGGAAGTCAGCCAAAAAGAATTTGAGGGACGTACAGCAAGTAGAGTATCGATCCCGGCGAACAAGGCCTTTGCTGGCGGAAACGGGACCTGTATAAGTCAGTAAAATGGCCACACTGAATCGCGGATGGCACGTTGTGGCTCACAAGGCTGACAGCCTCTCCTAGGATGCCCGAAAATGCTTGAATAACATTTACTGCTGGGCGGAGGCAGCTGATCAGTCTCCGATTTCCATCGCGATACTCCTTGAATGCCTTCTCTCGTTCCTGGAGCAGTTCTAAGATAGCTTCAGGAGAATTTAAAGGTTCGATGGCAGCGGCAAAGGGATTCTTGGAGAGGTCTATTCCAGTAACTCTGGTGTAATCGGCTAAGGCATCGATGATGGATTGGATAGTAGCAGTGGAAGATGTTTGTCCAGTCGATGACATGAGGAAGATGGCTTGAATGGGTTGTTCGTGGGTTCAATGGGGTTGGTGCGATGAGAAGGGAGGATGGTGATGGAGGTAGAACCGATGGGGTGACGCCGGCCGCCGTAGCGGCTAACTCAACTTCTGTCACGTGCCGTCAGTCTTATATCTTCTTTCCATCTCTGTCATCCGAGTCCAGGATGGAGAGGAGAATAACATTATTCTCGGGATGAGGGAAGCGGGAATTTGTCGGCGAACAGTGGTGTTACTCACTCCGAGTCGCATATGTTTGCCAAATGGCGAAAACCTCATCCTACCACGGTCTTTGCCTCGTTTGTAAAAATGGCACGCGTGTCGCGGACTGGTTGGCACACTCATCTCGCCTCCCACTCGTCGTCAATTACCATGACATCAACCATGACTTCACTGCAAAAGACGAAGACGGAATCGACCTCACTCTTCAATATATCGTGATCACGTCCGCCGTCACGGTGTCCACCTTTGGATGTCTGTTCCTTCATATGCGAAATCCTATCATGGACGAGGACTACCCAATCCTGGAACAACTGGTTATATGAGGCCTACGACGGAAAGAATGATCCTAATACTACGGCCTTAATGCTCCCTGATTCACTTCAACCACCACCCGCTGCTTCATCACTGGCACCCTTTTTACTACCATCTACCAGCCGGCCATCGGTTGACGTACCCGCCATATTTCAATTTGCTTAAATACTCATACTTCATTCGAAAGATCACACCTTGGGCGCAATCGCCTTACGGTATATTGTGGACCGTATAGTCGGGTGTTTACACGAAGAGCGTACTACCACCTGAGCTTCGGTCATCCCTTCTCTCCCAATAATTCAGCATGCGGCATCTCCATACGCCGCTTGATCAACTCGGTTTCGACCGTAACAAATGACAGTCGAATGACGATCGTACGATGTTCATGGTACCGCAGAGCTAATTGATTTGTATGGCCTTTGTCATCATTCTACTCAAGGAGCGTCGTTGGGGCCATGCTCCCTATTCATTTAAAGCATTCACACCAACGCCTAGATGGTGTATATGCTGCTTTTACCGTAGCTAGGAGTACAGGTGTCTTATCTGTATTCAGTGTGCTTCGCGCTCACAACTGAAAAACCGAGTTGCGAGCAAGCCCATAGTTCTTGGTACATCGTATAGTGAGACATTACAGTACGATACTCAATGAAGGCTGGACCTTACATACGGACGGAATCCCTGGGCCTCGCAACACCGTGACGGTAAACTGAAGGGGTATAAATAGATATGTCCATCTGCACAAAATATAGTGATGTAGTTATTGTCGCAAAACAAGGCTCGTCAGAACAAATATTTACCCATGTTCTGATCCGCAAGCACCGCGAAGGGTTAAGCCATCCCTTATCAATTGGTTTCCGCATGGGTGAATTGAGTCGTCGCAAGACCAATGCTGCTGTTGCCACTGTCAAATACGACGTAAAACCGCTCTAGGAACGCCCTGCCAAAGACAAAGCCCATATTAGGCTGTCTAGCATATTTAATGTCCTGCACGATTAGATAAATACTGTCGTTCGTGCCGCCAAAATATTCGTTCATCGCGCGGGAGTAAATCTGAGCGTTTTTGGTTATCTCGTATGTGGTACCATTGATGTCGAAGAAGAGGGACTGGAGGTTGTCGTACTGTGCCGGGGTAATTTTGAGCAAGCCCATTCTTTCGTCCATAACCCCGCCCGTAGCGCTGACGTAGTTATTAAAGGCGTCTAACGCCAGGGATATGAGCCCTGTACACATTTGGTAGGAGCCAGAGCTACAGATCAACTTACCCGATTCGAGGAGAATTAGGTTGGTTATAGTATCGATGATGCCACCGCCGGTTCTGAGGATAGTCGTGGATTCACCGTATCGAAAGGATCCGTCAAGACCCCAATATTTATCCGCAGGAACGGTAATTGTGATGGGACTGCGGAAGCCAAGGTGAGTACGGCTGTACGGAAATCTCATTCATCTTCTTGTTGCGACACTCACAAATAGGTGATTTGTCCCGTGTATTTGCTAGAGTCAATATCACCAAATGTCATCTCGCCGTTTACGACGGACGCTTGTTGAGAGGGCTGAACGGAAAACGCGACAATATTCTGACTAATTTGACCCTGCGCAAAGAGGTTGTCTGTGACAGTGGGGATGGCAATCGTGTTGTCAGGACTTAGAGTGCCAATTGACAAGCCTGTGGGGCCAATACTACGGACCGTGACACGGTTGTTAACAGATGTGTAGAGGCAGACAGAAGATCGTGCTTACCCCAATATCCCATCAGAGGGATAGACCCCCCCATTAGCACCGGCATCCGGGATTGTGACGCCTATGGATTGTTGAGTTATACCAAACCCTGGTGCAAATGTCACGGTATCCTTGTACTCATCACCTAGGACATAATGTATATAGAGCAGATATGAATCTTATGAGGAGAACTTACCGCTGATAGAGATCGAGCTAGTGAGTTGTACGGACTATTCCATGCATACGCTCTATTTTAAGCTGGGAAGGAACCTTATGCGACACGATACGCACCATGGTATCGCTTGTCTTGACACTGGATGAAGTTATTTGATAGGTCTGCTGTGCTCCCACCCAGGTGTTGGGGCCCGCGGTATCAATGACGAGGTTGTCTAGATTGGGCATATACAGTATAAGACCATGCCAGGTGGGGGTTGACAAGACTCACAGGAGACCGATGGTGTACCGATGCCAACGGTCATCACATAAACAATGGCGGTGTCGTTCACGATGAGCTTGGGGGTCGAAGGGCTACGCCGTTGGCCGTCTGACTTCTTCGTATATTTCCTGTCTAGACCGCCGTTGATGTATCTAGAAATGGGAAACGAAATGCGTCCTGGGGAATGCGAGTCGCGGCTAACGGTTGGACCCGCCACGACTCTCGTAGCAAGCACGACGAGAGGCACAAGAAAGGCGACCAGAAGCATAACCAGCGCCTGCAAAGGAAGGTTGAGCTGTCACTCGAGATTGGGTCATGGCCGACATTGCTCTTATAAAAGTTGAGCAGTGCGTGGAGAACTCATGTGAGTTGAGCCT
>QLOU01002273.1:0-16046 GCA_003313715.1 Russula abietina | reverse complement strand
GTGACTGGTGATATGTAGGAGTGATTTGACGGTATATTAGTGCACAACGGGTGTCTTTGCGAGTCGCTTAGGTTGTCCCGAGGCTGTGGCTGGACAAGTGGCACATCGACACATATGGACGCGTTGCTCGACTGCGCCGTAGGAGCATGATCGGGTGGTGAGTGAGTAAATGTGCCATACATGGTATACGTTACTGAGTTTGATAGTCCGTTTATAGCGTGTGACCCGGTCATCACTAAGGCACCGGAAGAAGGCACGTAGATATGATTTTTTGGGGGGAAGGGGCCATGCTCATTACCAGACGTGTTGTCACATGAATCACGGCGCAAGTCACGCATGGCCGCAGAAGGACAAGCGGGAGATAACAATTCCTCGGGAGCGGAAAGGGGTCCAACCTCGAACGCATGGCGAGAACCACGTGGATCAAAATAGGATGAAGCCGTGACGACGTTCTGGTAGTCTTGTTTGACATATTCCTGCACAGAGGGGTAAGATGAAGCAGACAGAGGTGGTGACGGTTCCGATGCCGAATAAATGTGGGGAACAACTGCCAGTTCTAATGCAGGTGGGGTGGAAGGGGGGGAGTCTAAAGGCGCCTCGGGCGCGGGAGGCAGAGCCTTCATGTGCTTATTAACGCCGGCTAAGATCTGACTGCGTGCTGATGCAGAATTGCGACGTGAGCCTGGAGTCAAGTGAATTCTATAGCTGAAGATGCATCGACAGTCAGTGAACCTCAGTGATTAGCCAGCCTATGGATCAGAATACGAGGAAAGGACGCACTGTTGCTGGAGATTGTCTTGACGAGAACACCGGGTGTCGCATCCTGGAAATGGACACTTATGGTTCCGCTCTCCCGTATGAATACGGGTGTGTCTCGACAGATGGCCACTCGTGGTGAATGACTTTGAACACAAGTGACACACGTGCTTTTTCTTGTTCTGCATTGAAGGGACCTGGCTAGGAGGAGGGCTGTGGTTAATATCCGGGTTGTCCTGGGGGAGGTGGCGTTTGGAGCGAGAGGTGAGAAGGTGAGAAGAAGAGGTTGAGGGTAAGGAAGATGAAGAGGAGTGAGCAGGGATAGAAGGAAAGTGCGGTGCGGTCATGATATAAAGGTGAGTGGCAGGTAAAGGGATAGGTGATTCCAAAGGTAGTCAACCCAGGTGGAATATTTAACGGAGACGGGGCAGGACAAAGTGAGGCTGTACGGTCGGGAGACTGGCTCAGGTCAGGTTCGACCAACTGGCTGCTTGCTTGTTCAGGCGGACTCTTGAGCTGAGTTTTCATTCTTCTGGCGCCGCCTTTTCGGGCCATCTCAGATCACCGATCTATAAGTGTTATATAAGTGTTATTATCTGCTTCTCTCTTCTCTGGCCCGTTCAAGCAATTGCTTCTCTCGACCGGATTTTTTACTTTTGAGCAGTTCGGATAACAAGCTTGCCGACGATTATCGTTTGCCGATTGCCGATAGTCTATCTTCGTGTCGCTTCGCTTATGGGCGTCTCTATCGTAAATGACCGTGGCAATAAACAGTAAAGTGAAACGATGTACTTCAAACGTTGTGATCTATGCTTTCACTCTTGCCACCCAAGCACGCATGGTAGTTTCGCTCTCGGAAAAATGTGCTTTGTGAGAGCCACAGTTTTGGGGAGGACGGACCGGGAATGCCGGCAGACGCAACGGTCACATGACGAGAATGTTCACAGTTAGTCGCACTTTCTCACGTTCACTCTCTCCGCTCTTGATAGCATGCCATCAACTCCCTCGAGGTCCACCTCTTCATCTCCAGAGTCCATTTACACCCATGAAACTCGTCGCGATGTGAGTACTCCTCGGCACTCCCACCGTCAGTCCTCGGATCGCTTGTCCATGACAAAAATTGCAAGCATTTTGCGTTACGACGAACAACAATCAAAGGACCTTCGCCGTATGCTCCTTACTGTGACAGAACAACTCAAACAGGAGTCACAGAGAGCGGATGACAACGAGCGTCGTGCTCGAGAAGCCATTCAACGCTTCAGAGCCATAAATGAAGCCCGTGTCGCCGCGCAACAGGATGCCGCCCGTGCTAACGAAGAACTAAGGATGTACAAATTACAGCTCGATTATGCTCAGAAAGAGATTTTTAGGGCCCAAGAGATTTTGGAATCTTTGGAGACCCAACGCCATGATGCAGAAACTAGTGCGGCGAATGCCAGGAACGTGGCGAGAAAGCTTCGGGAAGACGGTCTCGTGGACCTTGCAAGGGATGAAGGGCATCGACTCGGGTTACAAGAGGGCCTTTCTCGCGCTCGCAGGCTTGGCTTCGACCAGGCGCGCTCAACCCCAGATCAACGCGACTCTAGATCCGTTCAGAGCAATCCCCCTCATGTAGACGATCGGGAAGACGACGTAAGGTCCCCAACCCCTACCCAG
This sequence comes from Russula abietina, assembly GCA_003313715.1. Classification (NCBI taxonomy): domain Eukaryota; kingdom Fungi; phylum Basidiomycota; class Agaricomycetes; order Russulales; family Russulaceae; genus Russula; species Russula abietina. The sequence continues at coordinate 13,634 of QLOU01002273.1, read as the reverse complement.
ACACATTTCACCGCAGAACCGCATCTGGAACCTATTGGAGAGACCATGCTAAATTTCCCTCCATCACCTCCTGCCGCTAGTGTTCCCAATCCAGAGGTGTTGTCACACCCAGAACCGGCACCAACTCCTCCAAGTAATCTCCCACCAATTGTAGTCAGGGATGTCCAATCGCCCTCCCGCCGACCCAGGAGTATAATTCCTCAAGATGGCTTTATACCACGTGCAGAGAGTGACGCTACCATCCCCCTACCTCCCCCGCACGGAATGGCACAACCTGTTGCACCCTCCCCGACCCTCGATAGACAACCGTCCATGGAGTCTGAACCACTCATGGTGCGAGACCCTGGCGTTCGACATGAGATTATTCCCTTGGAGCCTGAGTCTCCCGGTTCAACGACTATCTCACAGTTCGAACTAGTGAGCGATCCCAGTGGCTCCGTTTCCCGACAGTCCCGCCGGAAGAGAAGAAGCCTCAGCGTCATCCCGGAATCTGTCAGTGGCGACAACACACCCTCGGCTGAGCTCAGGAGTATTCATACGGACCGTGGATCTCGGCCAACTTCTGCGAGTGTTTCACGTGGACCGGTGGCTCTGGATTCGTCTCCTTCTGTGAGTGCTTCACATGGACCGGTGAGTCTGGATTTGTCCCTTTTATGTACCGTTGATAAACCCCTCTTAGCCCCTAGCGTCTCCCTCCCCTTCACGGTCCCCAAGCTTTGTCCAAGCGAATGTTACGGATGGCTCCCGTGAACCAGATCGTTATGTTTACCATCGGCCCAGTTATGCATCTAGTTCGTCGTCGGGCTCAGTGCATGTTATCCAGCAAACTCCCGGTCGATCAACGAGGAGTTTGGCACGTATGAGTAGTAGTTTATCCTCCGTGCCAGACATTATTGTCGAAGCTCCGGTGATTATTTTCTTACTTTTATTTCGGTCCATTCGTCGGGAAATAATAACATATGTTTTAGTCTCGCTCTCAATCACAGACCCCGCAAGCTAGTCCGTATCTGTCCCGAGGGCACTTCCTCAGTGCCGACGACGCCCATCGGCAAGTTTCACCGACAATTCCGGCGGCAGCTCTAGATCCATCATCGAGTCCAGTCGTGCCTCAGGACAGCTCCGCGGGTCAAGCAGGTGATCCCGGCCAACCTGTCCTTACCTTGCCTCATGGACAGCTCCCTCTCGGATTTGTGCCTATGACTGTATCATCTCCTTCACAGCCACCCCCACTTCAAATGGCGCCCACGTTCTCGTATTCTACGCCATCCGCACCGACAAATGTCGCAGTCGCGAGCCCAAGGATGTCCCCCCGCACGGACCCGCGGGCTCTGTACGGTGTGCCCGTGCCGGATGCAAGCTCCTCCTCGGGCCGGCTCTCCTCTCACAACTCAGTCCGCGTCCCGGTGACGTCTACCACGGGAGAATCGTCCGTCATGCCACCTGCAAGTATTTTCTCACAGCCAAATGAACTAAGCACCTCTGAGACGGACGAGGACGAAGCAGTGGCGTCAAGTATTGCAAGCTCGAATGATACACTCTCGACGCCACCTCCCTCACGCAAGAAGGCTAAGCCCAAGAAGTCCAAACGCCCAGCTTACGATGCGGCTCCGATGACGCCCGGGCAAGCATATCCATCATCACCCCTTATGCGCGTGAACACGTTGGCCTCTCCTGGGCCATCGGCGACGTCGGCCAATCAAGGGCGCCGCGGACCTGCTGGCATGACACCTGCTTCGCGGAATAGAAACTTAACTAACTAGTACCGTTCGAAATCGTTGTCAACGTGCCAATTCTATTCTTGAAGACCTGTCGGTCGGATCATGAGAAGAACTTACCTGTTTCCTTGAATCATGAGTGTCATGTTGTCGGATACCCCCATCGGAGGGCCTTTTTTGTATGTGTTTAGGGACGGTATTATGAAATTACGAGGATATGAATGAATTGTGCTGTTTGTCGATCAATGTTGCCAACAGAATCTGATGTGACTACGTGTGCCTAAATAGTATCTGCCGTCGATAATCGGGTGGATCCCTATGCGGAAATGGTTCGGAAATAAAAATAAAAATGGCTGCTGGGGGATTTGTGCTCTCTACCGCTCTCGCCGAGCTAATCACTCCACCATGTGGCGCGGTTTGATGTGGGAGCATGTGCAAGCATGTGCAAGGGCAAGGGCCATCTAGGTCCAGGGGTGACTGATACAGTTTCTACTTTGCTCCGGCAGATAGTTATTTATTTCATTTAGACCTTTGCATTAACAACGCAATCATCCGCCGGTGTTACGAAGGGAAAATGAATGAATCGAGTCTCGGCGTTCAATACGTATGTATGTATGTATGTACAAAGTATGTACCAAAGGGGAACCGTGAAAAATAGATCGAGAGAGGGAGATAAGTCGCGGCAAACTAGAAGTGATCAACAGTGAATGTCCACTTGCCCTCGACAACGTCAAAGCTCTCGAACGTGGTATCCTTCATGTTTTTCAAACGCTTTAGATGCTTCACAGCCGATGGGTGCTTCTCATCCTTGATCGGCTGCCGAGTTGCCTTGTCAAGCGGCCAGCAGTGAAGAAGCACGATACGTGCGCGAACGTTGAGCCCATTCCCCGGTGGTGGCTTGTCAACACCATCACTGTCTGGGTATACGCTACACTCCATTTCGTCGAAGCGTACTTGCTCGCCAAGCAAATCACTCAGCTTTGTGAGCGTCGTGAGATCAACGGGCTCCAAAAATCGGATTTCTCCGAAGCCTATGCGCTTCACGACAAGGTCTTTCACCTTGGCAAGCTCTTCATAACCGAGCTTGGAAAGTGTGGAGATGCTTGGTTCTACGCAGTAGTCACCCTCCTCGGTTGTGGTGATCTCATCTGGGACCTGAGAGTCTAGCGATGTGCGCGTAGTTCCACGCTCAGTTGAGGGAAGCGTCCGAGAAGATGACGAGGTAGGTAAGGCCGCCGTCTCTTTTTCACGGGCAGCGATGGCGAGGGAGGCATTGAAAGCGGGCTTTTTAGGACCCGGTGACGCACCCGACCGCTTGAGCAGATCGGCAGCATCGACTTTCTTGTCAAGTACAAGCTTCTTGAAGCTCGCTCTCGAATCAGCCTTGAGTAGACTTGCTCCAAATGGTTCCGAGCCATTTGTCGCCTTTCCAGGGCTCCCAGTCAGTGTCAGGCTGAGTGCGTTGGGCTTTCCCGTTGTCAACGACAGGGTTAAACCATTGTTTGATGATGGACTGGACGTAGTAGAGGTATAGCCACGCAGTCTGGTCTGCACAGGTTGATAGGCAATCGACCGCGACGTGGGTGCCCGGACTGAGTCAAACAAATTGACTTTCTTCTTGGTTGATGTGTCCAATGCCTGAGTATTCGATGAAGGGAGGAGAGAGAAAATTGGGAGGTTTGTAGCAATAGGTTGCGCAATAGAGGCTTGTAGGCCTTGCGAGCCAGTACCGGGACCCCCAAAAGCAGAAGTCCCTAGGGTACTACCTAACATGGAACTTCCCAGCGGTTGTGTACCAGATAGTGTTACGCCAGTGGGTGCGGACGCCCGCCCAAAAATGCTATTTCCGCCTCCAAAGGCGTTGTTCGTCGGCTGGGAAGCTGGCTGTCCAAACGTGTTTCCAAAGAGGCTGGTTTGTTGAGGCGCAGGAGTCGTGTTCGTTTGGCCGGTGGTACTGTTACCAAAAATTCCGCCTCCCGTTGATGGAGTGGTTGTTTTGTTCCCAAACAACCCAAAGGCGGATGGCTGACCAGCTTGTTGCTGTGTACCTTGCTGCTGTGCATTCCCAAACAAACCGCCTCCCCCAGAATTACCGAACAACCCGGTGGTAGGCTGTTGGGCTTGAGTATTGCCAAATACTGTGTTCTAGTTAGCAGAATTCAGAAAGTGGTTCATGAACAACAACGTACATCCACCTTGTTGTGGCTGTCCCTGGGTTGTGTTACCCTGTCCAAATCCTGGTTGATTTCCGAACAGTCCAGTTGTGCCCTGCTGAGCTTGGCCTTGAGGACCCTGCTGTTGCTGAGATCCAAACAACCCAAAGCCGCCACCCGTTGCTGGTTGTTGTTGGGTCTGCCCGAATATGGATGGTTTCTGGCCAGTAGCGTTGGCACCTGCACAAAATAAATTAGCTACAACACGCGCTCAATTGTGTGGCACACACCAAATGCACCCCCACCAAACGCACCGCTAGCTGGCTGATTTTGTGCAAACAGGCCGGTAGAAGCAGGTGGTTGTTGCTGCGTCGCATTGGCCTGTCCAAAAAGACCAGTAGTAGATCCAGTATTAGAACTCGTTCCAAAGCCGCCGGTGCTGCCTGCGGTACCGTAAGTCAACGATATGAAGACTGATGATAAGACATACCGAAGCCACCCAACGGTTTATTTTGGGCCCCGAATGCACTGCCGCCCCCAAACAAGCCAGTATTCTGAGGTTGAGGTTGAGGTTGCTGAGCCTGGTTGAAGGATCCAAAGCCACTCGTCGCCGGTTGCTGGGCCTGTTGCTGGGCTGGTTGCTGAGCCTGGTTGAACGCACCAAAACCTCCCGTCGGTTGCGTCGTCGATGTTTGACCCAGCCCACCGAAGGTACTCCCCGGAGTCGCACTACTCGCTGCGGCATTACCGAATGAACCAAACATGGAGTTCGCGGGTTGCGGCTGAGTAGATTGTCCGAACAAGGTGGAAGAAGTGGAGGGCTGTGTTGTACTACCGAATGCCGATTGATTGAAGGCGGTAGAACCAGCAGTCTTTCGGTTCTGCTGGTAATCTTGCATCCGTAACTCCTAAGAAGAAGCATCAGCGAACCCAATTCTCGATAGAAGCAAACAGAAAGCTAGTTCGGCCAGAAATAAAATAGAATAATTTATGGCTCACAAGATACGCACCTCGAATGAATTACCACGGTACTGCGGCATGCAGGTGATACTTTGATATTGCAAAGTCGAGCTTGCATTAGCGGGATCTTTTTCGTTGAAGACACTGTAAGCTGGATTCGCTGTTCCAGTTGTCACAGGAGGAACACCATCATAGGTCCCGGCATTGGAATTTGCTACAGAGAAAATAGTAGGTTAGAGTGTCAAATTACAGACAGTGCTTCTGAAGACATACAACTCGTTGGTCCGAACGCACTCGTTGCTGGTTTGTTACCAAATGTTGTACCAGTTCCGAACGCGGTCCCAGTGGTATTTGTTTGGCCGAACAAGCCTGTGTTTGACGCAACTGGTTGAGATGGAGTCGCCGAACCGAATGCTCCGCCACCCGTGTTAAAGGCAGATGTCCCTCCACCTCCACCTCCAAACGCGCCAAACCCAGTAGCGGGCTTTGTGTTATTAAACGGAGTGTTGTTATTGCCCCCAAATGCCCCTGATGAATCCTGATAAGAAGAAAAATGCCAAAGAGGGGATGAAAAAGACTAACCAAACGCCGAGCTCCCTGTTGCAGGTGTAGGATTAGGATTGGAGGCAATGTTCCCAAACATCGAGTTCGCCTGCTGGGGCTGCTGCGGTTGTGGATTTTGGCCAAAGCCCCCACCGGATCCAAAAACTGATCAACAAAAGAAACGTTGTGCTTAAAGGAAGCGAAAACGTGTCAATGCCATGCGACGCACCTCCACCTCCACCTCCTCCAGAACCAAACGCGCTTGGCTGACCAAACACGGATCCGGATTGTGGTTGCTGCGGCTGTTGAGGTTGCTGCTGATTTTGTTGAGGATTAGCCCAGGATGATTGAATGCCAGTATTTCCGAACATGAAGGGAGAGGCTTAGGGGGTGGTATCAAAAGAGTGCTCGCTCACTGCTCGCTGTTACAGCCGTCGTCTCGACTGGTGCTGAGTCATTTAGTCGGAGCTTCAAACGCGCTCCTATTCGGTATTCACGCGTATATTATGTAAGCTATTTTTTTCCCCGTCCATCCGCCCCAATATGTCAGTACCGGACAGCTCTAAGCATACTTTCAACACATTAGCTCGTGAATCAACTTTTAAACATCCTCCCACTGGCAGCTCTGCCTTCCCGATATTGAATGAGTTTGTCGCACCGCATATCGAATCATTCAATGCACTTTTCGATGACTCGGGTTTACCTTTTGGAGACGGGGAGGGTCTCGGCCTCCTCAGTTTGGCAATAAAGGATATCGGTGAACGCGTGGTTTTTGATGGAGCAAGGCAATCTGCCTCTGGAGAAAGCTACAGCGGGTGGGGAAACAGGCTGAGCAGTGAGAATCTGGATTTCTGTTACGAGTTCATCTCCACTGAGAAATTCAAGTTTGGATCGAGCAAGTCTCCATCGCGCGACCGATGGTTCCCGACAGAGATAGACGCGCTATAGAGCGCAAGGTCTTCCCTTCTGAGGTGTGCATACTCCTCACATGCCACCTCGACTGGCAATTTGCCATGGAGCTAAGGACGTCCCCCTAGGCCAGAGAAAGGCTGACTTCTTACCGCGGACGCATGACCGTAAAACTTTGCTGGAAGGTTGACGAACCAAGCCAACCCGTACGATTTATTACCAAGGATTGTGGTCTAATCCCAATCATGGTTCGGGTAAGTGTTCCTTCCAACCGTCTCCAGTTCTAGTCTTAATACCAAAGTACAGTCTGTTCGTTGTAATCTTCGTTCCCTGTCCTCAGCGGAACTCGTGAGGCGCCATGAAGAACCCGAAGAATTTGGAGGATACTTCATCATCAATGGAAATGAACGTCTCATTCGCTACCTCATCCTTCCTCGTAGGAATCATGTCATTGCTCTCAACCGCCCCTCCTTCCAAAGTCGCGGTCCTTCCTACACACCGTATGCGGTTCAAATACGTTGCGTACGCACAGATCAGACTAGTGTTACGAACACACTCCACTATCTGACGAACGGCAACGCAATGTTGCGGTTTAGCTGGAGAAAACAAGAATATGTCGTGCCTATCATGCTTCTTTTAAAAGCGTTGGTTGGAGCCTCAGACAGGGATGTATTTGAAGGCGTCGTCATGCAAGACTACGAAAACACGTTTTTGATAGACCGTGCCGAACTGTTGTTGCGCAGCTATAAGATATATAGCTTGCACAGCGGTGATCAGTGCTTAGATTATCTTGGTGACAAGTTTCGCGTTGTATTAGGATTGCCTGAAGATTGGACAAACCTAGCAGTTGGCTCGTGGATCGTCCGAAAACTCATTCTTGTTCATCTTGAGGCGCCTCGTGACAAGTTCAGGATGCTCCTGTGCGCTGTCGCACCCTTTCGGTGTCTGGTGATCGCTACTCACACTTAAACAGGTTTATGCTTAGGAAGCTGTACGCAATCGTGTCAAAGACTTGTGGCGTCGATAACCCCGATTCCCCCCAACATCAGGAAGTCCTTCTACCAGGAAGTCTGTATGGCATGGTTATCAAGGAGAAACTCGAGGAAGCACTCAATCAGGTTCGCAATCAAATAATCCAAGATGTTCGAAAGCAAGATACATCGGTTAACTTCTTGGATGGTAAAGAGATGACCTTGCTTACTTAGCGGAACTGACGTTCATTCGAAGATCGATATCTTCACAAGGTTTTGACGCGTATAAATTTTGATATTGGAGCACGGTTGGCAAATTTTCTAGCAACCGGGAACCTGGTATCGCCAACCGGTCTTGACCTGCAACAGGCGTCAGGTTTTACGATCGTTGCCGAAAAGTTGAATTGGCATCGGTACATCAGCCATTTTAGGTGTATCCATCGAGGAGCCTTTTTTTCAGAATTGAAAACGACCACGGTGCGGAAATTGCTCCCTGAGGCCTGGGGTTGAGTGATTTTCTTGGTGAACTTTTTGCACGTGACTAAAGCGTTTTCCAGGTTTTCTTTGCCCTGTTCATACACCGGACGGGTCCCCATGTGGTCTACTCAACCACCTATCTCACATGTGCCGCATCGTCACCTCTCCTCTTGCGGTCTCTCACATCCCTGCTTTGCTTGTTGGTCATGGGATGACCGATTCCTTCGCACCTTCTGTAAGGGGAAAGCAAAATATATGCGTTCAATTGGATGGGCGTATCATCGGGTGGGCGAGACCATTGGTTGCAAAAAGTCTTGCCACTAGTCTACGAATATGGAAGACAGAAGGTGTCCTTAACATCCCATTGGATCTCGAAATTGGTCTGGTCCTACCATCTGAGGGTGGGCAGTACCCCGGTTTATTCCTCTTCGCGTCACGCTCGCGCATGATGCGCCCTGTCAAATACGTCGTCAATGGAAAGGATGACCAAATTGGATCTTTTGAACAAGTGTACATGGACATTGCAATATCACCCAACGAGATGGAATCGGGAGTCTCGACACACGTCGAACATGCGCCGACTAACTTTCTCTCGATTCTAGCTAACTTGACGCCTTTTTCGGACTTCAATCAGAGTCCTCGTAACATTTATCAATGCCAGGTGCACCGTCCAGCATCTTGTGAAATGAGCTCAATTCAACGAAAATACATGACAGATGGGGAAACAAACAATGGGAACTCCGTCGACCTCACTGAACCATCGGACAGATAATAAGCTTTATCGGTTACAGTCTGGACAATCACCTCTGGTTCGGCCCAAGTTGCATAATACCTATGCCATGGACTCTTTCCCAAACGGGACCAACGCAGTTGTCGCCGTCATCTCGTATACAGGCTATGACATGGAGGACGCTATGATATTGAACAAGTCTGTGCACGAACGCGGATTCGGTTACGGAACCGTATATAAGTCCCAAATTATTGATTTGAAGGAGGCTCGAGGGGCATCAAAATCCAGCGCAGCGCCCACGCTACATTTTGGGCTTGGACGAGACATACGATTGGAGCCGGAGGATAAGCAACACCCTTGCTGCCACTTTCTTGATGTGGATGGCCTTCCCTTTGCTGGAACCAGACTGGTATCAGGCGATCCTATTGCGGCTTATGTCGACGATACTACGGGACGGACCTGCTTTGTGAGGTACAAAGGTGACGAAACAGCGTATGTTGATCAAGTTCGTCTTCTTGGTACGCCCTGTTTCGTCCCTTAATCTTTTCATCGAGGCGTCCTAATTGACACCAGGAACCGACGCTGGTGATTCTGAGCTGCAGAAAATACATATCACGCTCAGGATCACTCGATCACCAGTAATCGGCGACAAATTCTCTTCTCGGCACGGACAAAAAGGTGTCTGTTCCCAAAAATGGCCAATGATCGACATGCCCTTTAGCGAAAGCGGAATACAGCCCGATATTATAATCAACCCACATGCTTTCCCCAGCCGCATGACCATCGGCATGTTGGTCGAGAGCATGGCTGGGAAAGCTGCAGCCATGCACGGCCTCGCACAAGACGCCACACCTTTCACGTTCGTGGAATTTATAGTTTCCCGTATCTTGCGTCCTGATCATTGCGGCAGATTCTCCGAATCAGACACTGCCATAGATTACTTCGGAAAGCAGCTACGAGCTGCTGGGTATAACTACTATGGCAATGAACCGATGTATTCTGGGATAACAGGTCAAGAATTTACTGCCGACATCTACTTTGGTGTGGTCTATTATCAGCGGCTGCGACACATGGTACTCGACAAGTTCCAAGTACGAACTACTGGCCCCGTTGACCCACTGACAAGACAACCTGTCAAGGTGAGAAGCACGAGAACGATCTTTGATTTCTATCGTTCAGACTGGTTATATCGATTAGGGTCGGAAACGCGCCGGTGGCATCCGCTTCGGAGAAATGGAGCGCGATGCACTCATCGCTCATGGCACTTCCTTTTTACTACAAGATCGGCTGATGAATTGCTCTGACTACTCAACGACTTGGGTGTGTCGGACCTGCGGTAGCCTGATTTCGCTCGGTTACGACGACGGCACGCTCAACGCAGAAGCTTCAAGATTAACTGGCTTGGGAGGCGAATATTGTCGACTATGCCGGGAAAACACAGAAAAGGACGATACCCGAGTTCGGAATACCTTGGATTTCAATTTCAATCCTTCGAGAAATGGGGATGTGATGATGGCACTCCCGTCTGAACATGTTCTACAACGCCGAGCTAGTGATTTGGATATCGTTGCCGTACCATTCGTTTTCCGATATTTATGCGCGGAACTGGCATCCATGGGAATCGCTGTCTCATTGGAGGTACGATAGAGATATTTACCATCACCATTTTTTGGTCCTCTGCATTAGGTTGTTTCTACACCCCCCAAAATATGTATTTTATCCGTATGGATTGTCTCATAATGTGCGGGGCGAGTCAAGCTGAGAACGCTTATAGCGGATCTTACAGTTAACATTGCTTGCTGGACAAGACTGACCGATAGCGGTTGGGCCTCTTAGTGCTAGTCCGAGAATATGACATGTCCGTTAATTCAAGGTATCCAGTGATACGGTTTCAAAAACAACACAGTTTATGCGCCAAAACACTTCACGCTCTACGCGATGTCCGCCGCCCATGCACGCTGCCTCCCTGTGATAAACGTCGGTAAAGTTGTCGATAAGGTCTGAAGCGATTTTGTCACCTATCGCACCCTAATTATTTGGGAGAATCTTTTTGAGCCACTCCGTCAAGTCGTCGAGCTCTTCCGGTGCAGCTCCGTGCTGTAACCCAGCATAGCTCTTAAACAAAACACCTTTCAACGCTGCAGCGTCCGACCCTTCAGCGGTAACCGCGGAGAAACCCAAGGCTGTCTTCAGAAAATCGACTGAGGAACTTCCTATCTTGTATGTGACGAGGGGATCAGCAATGCCATGACCCCAAAAGATTGGTGTCGACGACGCGTGCTCAGTACACATCTACATAGTTTGTGTCACATGAGTTTTCAAAGGACATAAAAAGCCAACCGACCGTCTTAATTTTGTGCCTCAGAAGTACCCAGCCGCTCAGACAGGCAGCGCCCGCTAACTTGCGATCATGGGTGAGGGCCGTGAGCACGCTAATCGCTGCTCCTTGACTGAATCCGCCGATTACGATCCGCCCCGGGTCAATTCCGGACTCGATTTCTGCGGAGATGAGTTGATTGACGCAGGATACCGTGCGGAGCATGCCGGATTCGTCTTCGCCAGTTTCAAAGTCGAAACTCTTGATGTCAAACCTGCAAGTGCGAACCCAATAATACAGGTGCTGGGCGATGAGCTCGGGTACATCTCACGGAAATGAGGTCATGTATACCATGCTGGCATTGTCATCCCCATGTTTGCGGTGACAGCAACGGAAGGACTGGATCAACAGGGCTCATGATTAGGGGCGTGGGTGTCGAGGAAGGTTCCTTGGGACCTATAGCTTACGCATGGGGCAAGATCCACTTGACGTGGGATAGGCCAGGGTTGCTACTGATGATGCCCTCTACGAATGGGCGCCAACCGTGGCCTGTATCGCCCAACCCCTGAGAGTTGTCCTCGTCAGCGAACATGTCAATTTATACAACTAGTAGGTCGATGCTAACGTGGAGAAAAATTACTGTTGCTGTGTGCTTGGTGGTAGCATTGAGAACAATTGATCTGAGATGTGCAGACATGACTGCCAGTGAGAAGCTCAAGGATGACCGTGCAAGCGACCCTTGTTCGCTTCGGGCGTAGACCGACCCGGGCATATTACCCCCAAGTCCGCTCTTGATCCGCTCTTGCTTACAGTATCTCAGTCTCAGTCTCGATCCAATCTCTCCAAAATGGAAAATGATGCGGCGCACTCCTCTGAAAAGTCATCAATATCACCGGAAAATACATCGGAGACGGTAGTGCTATCAAAAAATGCGCAAAAAAAGGCCCTTAAAATGGCGAGACGGGAGGAGCGAAAGATGGAACATCGAGCAAAAGAGAAAGCGGCGAAGAAGGAGAAAAAGAGAAAAAGAGCGGAGAGAGTCGCCGCAGGGGAGCAGCTGTCAGAGGATGAAAGGCCAAAGCGAACAAAAGCGAATCGCGCAAAGGAGGCGTTCGCTGCAAGAGTCGTCTTGGATCTGGGGTTCGATGACAAAATGAGTGATAAGGTGCGAGAGTATCTTTTGTGTTGTTTCACGGCATGTCACAACTGTGTGCTATCTTGTTCCACCAGGAAATAACTTCATTATGTTCACAACTAGCCTATGTCTACAGCGTTAACCGACGCTCTTCAAATCCTTTCCGGTCGCTGCTCTTCACGTCACTCAATGGCCGAACGCTCTCTCGACTCGAGAAATTAAATGATGCGGGATATAAACGATGGGCTGGGACAGAGTGGTGGGCTGAGGGCTATGAAAGGCTCTGGGTACAAAACTCAGCTGGGTCTGCTCCTGGAGAGGGTGAAAGCTCTAAAGGCGCCGCGACAGAAAATGATCGTGCCGAAGATAACGAAGACAACGATGACCCAGAAAAGCTGCTCGCAACTCCGGTGTCACGAGATCGCGTGGTTTATCTTACTGCAGACTCGGCTGAAGTTTTGGAGGAACTGAAGGAAGGGGAAACCTATGTCATCGGTGGACTCTGTGATCATAATCGGTATAAGGTGCGTAGGTAACATTGACGTCGCAATTCCCTTCACAATTGATTCTGTAGAATCTTTGTCTAGACAAAGCCACGGAATCAGGAGTCCGCGCGGCTCAGCTCCCTATTGGGCGATTTCTATCGCATTTACCAACAAGAAAAGTCCTAACAGTCAACCAAGTTTTTGAGATTCTCGTTAAATGGGTGGAGACGAGAGATTGGGAATTGTCATTATACGCGGTCATACCCAAGCGCAAATTCCAGGACGGTGTTGCGCATGAAGACCCTACCCAGCTGACGGGTATCGCGAATACGGCTGTGGAGGAACCAGCATTATAGTCTCTCTTTTCTCACTAGAGGACATCTTTGAGGTTCGTTTTGCCCGAGCCCCTCTCCAATGGCTTTGGCTGCTCCAGTGCAGGTTTCCACCCAATCTACGCTTGCATGTGAGTGAAACGAATGGTTGCAATAAATGTAGCTGACTAGATAAATGACCTGGAACGTAGCTGGCACCGTGCCATCCTCTTGTCCATGGAGCTCTAGATATTCAGGTGGTTAGTGCACCTAAGCTGTATGATTTCATCATACCTTTGTATATTGCCGAGGCGGCAGCAAGTGTGTCTCTATGTAATAAATGACGACTCGAATCCACATGAGCTTTTGTGTAGAATACGAATCGGTTATATAGTGCTCACCGTCCAATAATTGCATTGCTCTCGCCCATGTCTCTGAGATCGTTTAGAAGCTCCCACATGCTCGGGTATCCCACGCTGACTTCGTCAACGTCTACAGTAAGGAGCGTGAAGCCAGCGCGGCTCATCAGGTTGGACATATCACGAGGATCTGCACTAGCAATCATGGGTGATAGTTGGTTTGCGGCAAATGCAACGTACCTGCCATTGGCGATACATGGGGAGAAATCCCGCCTTCCCTCTCAACTTCTGCAAGCTGAAGAGAGGTGCGCAACTCGAAGAGTGTGTCACCTCCCAGCATGGCGCCGACGAAAACACCGTCAGGTTTCAAGGCTTCCTTAATCTGTACAAGCACGCCTGTTGGCCTTGTCAATTCTCTGCGTCCAAATCTCAAAAGTTGCTTACCTGGCAGGTCGTTAACCCAATGAAGGCTAAGACACGATACGATTGCTTCTTGGGAATTTCGCGGGATCGTGTCAAGTAGCTTTTCTTCGTCTATGACAAGTCTCTCAACCGGAACTGTTCACATA
>QLOU01002266.1:0-24728 GCA_003313715.1 Russula abietina | reverse complement strand
CGGACCCCAGAGTTGAACCGGCACATATTACGATATCTGTGTGCGGCACCCGTCATCGTAAGTTAACAGTTACGGATTAAGTAAAGAGGAAAGCCACACGATAGACTGCCACCGTAAATGATATTCTCCTCCTCCATTTTCTTTCTCTCCTCTTCTGCCTTGGTCTCATTGACCCATGATGGTTGATACCAATGCTCCTTGGGGATCTGCCCAAAATGCACGGGACTTGAGCTGACAATCGATACGCGACTGTATGTATGCGTGTGCGCGTGAATACGACAGTCAGGAACACATAGGACACAAATTCAGAATGGGAGTTAGGGGCACGTACCGCTTAAAATCGTCAGAGAATGTTTCCTCGTTTAGGAAGACCCATGGGTAGCGATACTCGCGATTGAACCTGTCTTCTAACTCGCGTACGGAACGCACTGCATTGTCAACATCCGAGTTGCGCGCGAGCATGAGGAGAGTCGCATTGGCGCGGGGGCGCTGAGGTGGCCGATCCGGAATTGGTGTGCTAGTTTCCAACTCGATTGTCCCATAGTGATCGTCGTAATATGATTCGGGTACGGCGTGCGGAGATCCTGTTTTATGAGGAAATAGGAGAGAGAAGGGATTGTAGGGGTGTAGCGTTAAGGCAGAGAGTGACAAAAGGGCAATCTGCCAGTGTCACAATGTTTATTATCATTTTTAGTGGCAGGCGAATGAGGAACATACGGATGCGAATAGAATGATGAGAATGGGACGCGAGACTTTTGTTCTTGTTATTGATGACATGGCGGGTGGAAGAGAGGAGTGTTCAGTTCGTCACGTTATATAAGCACCTAGCAGCTAGGTGAAATGAGAGATAGAGGAGGACTTCAACTGAGAAACGTTCGTTGTTGCGATCAAGCCTCCAGTACTTTTTCTGTGTACTTCATCCGAAGCTGCGGCGCAGTTACCCGAACACCCGACGCAAAGTTGCCAAGGAGAAAGGCGGTGCGGATCGAACGTCACAAATGATGGGTTGGGGTTCGTGGACCGTTGCTTGTGAATAAACGCCAAAATTTTCCCCAATTGGAGGTCCAACTGATACGAAACTATACAGGACCAAGTGGTGGAGTTGAGAAGAACGGGGAGGTCAAGGATGGTGGTAGAGCGGGAGACATGACATGAGTACTTGCTAAAGTGTTTAGCCAGTTGTTCGGTTCCGCCCTCCGGCACCTTTGGCTCGCTCGGAAACAGCCGTGGTTCAAACGACATCAGCGTTTCGGTTTAGGTTTCGAACAGTAGTAACAGATACAGTACGACTCCCGTTTGATTTACAGATATTACAGTACCCAAGCCACTGAAATCCTCGGAAATAAACTCCGTGGCTTCAGGCTTCATATACCTTTTGGTAAAATTTGGACTTCATGTTGCAAAAACTGGCCGATTATGTCATCGTACTCTTATTGCTAAGCTACGACTCTCTACGGCTACAGAACTGACTGCCAGAGTTCCCCGTCCCACTTATTTGGTGGATTTGCCAGACTTTTTCTTTAGCCGACGTATATTTGGTCTTCGAATATGACGGCGCTCTAATCCCCGCCGACTCGGGAGAAGCTTAGCAACCAAATACGCGGCCAACTTCTTGCGCACTAAAAGCGATAGGAGCGCTAGCGCTATCAACGGTCCTTTAAGGTGCGGTGGGACAATGCCATGATCGAATTTCGTGGTCACGGTGACGCACCACCTCACGGCCTCACTACTCCCGATGAAGTTAACAAGCAGCATGCCGAAGAATTTTGAGTTATGGAAGGACGCCTCGTTCCTGACTCAGGCATCACGAAGAGCTTAATATAATAAGACCACCGATGCGGCAATAAGCCAAGGTGCAAGAACCTCCCCGTTTTCGCCTGCGCCTGCATCCGGAGCCCCCGCCACGCTCGAAGATGATTAAATAGGTGCAATTGACGCAGCTGTAGCAGCCAAAGAGGCCAAACTGAGGGCCAAACACGACGCCACCATAAAGTCGAACAGAGCGGGCGCTTTTGAGGACACCATGACGCTCGGATTAAAGGAGAACGGCTAAGCTAGCGCGCGGCTGCGAGAGGGAAATGTCGTCCAAGATAAAAAGTGGGGGATGGGTGGGGCACTGGGACAGAGGAACAGATAAAGAGGGCGGTGTCAACAGTGACGTCGTGGACAGTGACGAGAGCGCTAACTCGGAGTGAAGAGAGAGAATGAGATTGCATACAAGTGAGAGATTGAATCCTGATGCGATGAGATGGTTGAGCGCTGATCGATCCGATCCCCGACGACGACAACGACGAGGGTACTGTATCTTTGATACACAGAGTCCACACTACCTGGATGATGGATCTTGTACGATAGATACAGACGCCAGGGAAATATCACGACCCACTGGTATTTATACGTTACAGTCTTACTACTAAACAGCTTTGAACTTGAATACTTTCTCAAAAATCTGTGTGATATGAACTGCGTAACTCCTCCTCTTCAAGATCGCCTTCGATAATCTTCCTCAATGACATTGCCTCCCGGGTGACCTGTGTCTCCGGGTCGTACATCCACTTCATGTTGTACGTCTTGACAGTGTAAATGGCTCTCTTCAATAATTTCATTCCATCGTCACCCAGCAGCGCCTCGATTACCTCCAGTTCGTTATCAAGTTCACACTCACGGAAGCCCATGTCTCGGACTACTTCTTCCACAACAGATTTGATGCCACCGTGAGAGCATTTAGTCACTAATGCCCCAAAACCTTCGTAGTACCAGCCAATAAAGGCTTTCGCCTTCGAATCCATTCCATAGTGAGGAAGACCATAATGGAGGGAAACAGAACACATATGGGATTTCGCATTCGACATGTGATGCTTTGAACTTGTCCACCAGTCTTGCCAAATGAGTTCCAAAGACTTCGTATGTGGCCCCTCGTAGACTTGCGATTGAGAAAGCGGAGATGGAACCACTGCAACTGACATGCGTATTCTCCGTTCCTCTACCCCACAACGGCTGCAGTGAGCCCCATCACTGGTGGAGGTGGAAATGGTTTGGATGGGCCCTATGATGCTGATATTGGATGCAAATGGAGCTAACTGAGCTGGTAGTCGGGCTCGAAGTGCTTCGGTCTCTTGTGAAATCACATATGATGGCAATTCGGTCATCTGAGCTGGTAGTCGGGTTCGAAGTGCTTCGGTCTCTTGTGAAATCAGATATGATGGCAATTCAGACAACTGGCTTTCTGGGGTGGGTCGCATGGTTGCACGGTCAATTTGAGATGTAGAGGACATGGTACGGATGGTGGTTGTAAGGAAAGGAAAAGGGGGATTATTTTGGTTTATTGATTTTCATGTGACCACGTGCTAGGCGCTGAATCCCATCTCACCAGCCGCTCACGGCAGCCACGGACGACACGAACGAGTGCTGAGAGAAAAAAGAACCACAGTCCTACACCCAATGCCAGCAATAACTTACGTCAAAAGAAAAAAACGGTCCTTTTTACGAGATCCGAGTATTCTTACAAATGAGGCTAGGTGCTCGGAATGATTGGGAAAATTCCACGGTGTTGCGCCGCTGGCACCTCACTACTTCTGATGAAAGTCAACAAGTACCGTGCCAAAAAATCTCGGGTTTTGGAAGAACACCTCGTTTATAAGCGTCACGATGAGAACGATAAGGCCACCGATGCGGCAATAGCCAACATGCAAGAACCGCCACCAGACCTGCGCTTGCAGGCACTCGGAACCACCGCCACGCTCGAACTCGATTGAAAAGCTGTCATAGACGCCGCCATCGAATAGAGTTGCCGCTTTGAGGGCTCGAATTACTGTAAAGGATACCCAATTGATGAGGGCTGTAAGGAGCGCGTCGTGACCGCTGCGTGTCATTACATGTCAGTGCCCACCATCACGTGCCACTTTGTCAATTTCTCGGGGCAACTCCCTTTGCCATTAGTATTAAGTCAGACAAGTAGTTCCCTACTTTTTACAATTGTTGTTACCTTTATTGTGACCCTGTTGTATGTAAAGTAGCTTTGTATGAGCTGTTGGATCTTACAATGAGCAAGGCCTTTTGCGAAACTTCAGCGCTTCAGCGACTGGCGGTGAAAGAGCGAGCGGTGGCGGTACGGCGGCACCCGAACACACAGCGTCTAAACGGACGCGGACTGGGGTTGTGAGATGTGTGGGATGAGGCGAACGGACTATGTGCGTAGTAAGTGACTCGACGCTGACGCACCACGAAGCCTTGACTTCCTAACTTCCCTCAGCCTGGCCTAGCTGAGAGACCTCGGGTTCTTCTACTTCAAGTGCAGCACAGGCATATTCGCAACCACTGATGGAAATGAGTGGCACGGGCACCTCTTCATCGTTCATCAAGCTTGGTTCAAACCGTGGATGACGTGTGTTGTGTTGTCAAGACTAACGGCCATCTGCAGGGGGTCATTGGAAATTCAAAAACGGCAAAAGATTTTCCGGCCTGGCTATTGTCAAGTCAAAGGCAATGTGCCGGGACATGATGCATGACGAACCACGCTCTTTTGTGAAGTTCAGCTTCTCCTTTGTGTCCTGGAGCGTGTCCGTCGTTACGCCGGCGACTAGGATGTTGGTCCATCAAAAGAACATTTTCATCGACACCACGAGGAAAAGGGTTGACGGCGGTGATTATCCCAGCCCATAACAACACAAAACCGCGCATCTTGACGCCGTTACTGTATCCTCACGATTTGTATGGTCGTGATTGGACAAGACGGACCAGGATTTCGTCGCGCATCATCCAACCACAGGAAACCATGAATGTGGTTACTCCCACGTTCCTGCCACCATATCTGAACCAGTAGTCAACAACCCTGTCATAAAGATCTGGACACATTCGTGAAAATGAGACGCAGCAATGTGAGGGTTGTTGTTCAAAGCAGTTCTCGCTGATGCTTACCTGTAGGATCCTCAGCTGCAGCCGCCTCGGACGGCATATGGCGATGAAGATCGTCCCATTGTAGGTCAGCGGTACTGAGAGTGAAGAAGAAGTGTGGACCGTCGAATGTGAATCATGTTGAGCAATTCTCGCCGGCGAGGAAGTTATGCTCTCACCCTTGCTCTCATCCCACGTAAAGCTGCACCGTAACAACCATGTTCTGGGCGATTGAGTTATCACTATCGTGCAGTAGCTGCTGTATGTCGGGAACGGTCAGTAGTATCCGGGACCGAGAAGGGTCCGACGCCGCTGGGCGCTGGCGTGGTTCTTGTTGGTGGCCCTGTCCAAGCGCAGACGCGCAGCGTCGGAGTTTGGAGCGTGTGGTCTTTGATAATTTGATGGCCCGGATGGAGCGAGGCGTCGTTTACCTGTTCTTTCATCACACCCACTTTCATGTCGCCCAGCAGCGGCTCCTCATGACCTCATACATACTACACCTGTCGTGACCTCCAGTTACACGGATCGCTGCAGCGAGCGCGAGAGCCCTACCCGCCCACGCAGCTCACCTCTTCTAGCTGGATCCACAGGCTTCGCCCGACGGCGCTTGCACCTAGCACCTAGCAAACCTTACGCAGCACTCCCAGTACACACATGACAATTGCTCGCTCTTGTCATGTGTCATGTGGCCCTACTCATTATGTCATCAAATTGCAACGTCATACCGTGATGTGTGTCGTATTTCATCCACACCGCATGTTCTTTTGACCGCTGGACAGTCGGACAGGTCTATAATCCATCGATTGTCTGTCTTCTTATATGAGCGAGGGTCGTCACAAAATGCAAGGGATTCTTGACTGCTAATCCGTTCACGATCCCTAACACGACAAGATCGAACTGCCTCAATACTTGCCATTTGTTTCCTACATTCGGCCCAGCACGCATTTTTTCATATCTGTTCTTGTCGGGGGGTTTTTTTTTCCCATTCTAGGTTCCAGTGGGAAAAAAAATGCACCTATACAATGGCCCATGTGATTGTCGTGTCCCCTTTGGCCAAAGTATCTTTGCCTATTGACCTCGAAGAGTAGCAAGAGGCGCTTGCTATCCTTCATTCTGATTGAGGCTCCTCAAACGCCATGCTTCCTGCTGTAAGGCCTTCAAGTTCTTCGAGTTACCTATCTGCCAGTGGGTAATCAATTCTACTGGACCATACGGGACTGGTGTTAGGCTAAGGATGTGCATAACTACTAGGTGTCAACGATAAATGAATAATACTCAAGCGATCTTGTATTTATACAGGTACGGGAAAATGACCCACTTGTGCCCCATCACTTGACTGCCGTAAATCAAGCCAAGTCACCCGTATTCGTCGTACTTTCTTTCCTTTTATCCCATGACAGGGCACATCCACTGGCAACGCCGGCATCTCGAAGATTACTTATGCCGATGCTTCCAAGGCTAATAACGCGCGGCTCCCCAATACGACCTTTCAGAGATTCTGCGCGTTGGCGTTACGAACCCGTCAGTCCGGCTGATGTGCGCTTGAAAATGGCACGCAGGCCATGCAGGGGAAGTCGAGCGTATTGGCTCTGCCGCGTCGCCCGTTGCAGAATCGTTGGCCCGCAGTTTATCCTTTGGCGACAACGGGTATAGAGGTGACATGGCGCTGAGGGACGAGTGCCGATGACGTTCGGAACGGTGGCGGAAGAATAATATCCTGCCTGCTGAACAATACCGTTCTGTCGTACTTTATCGAAGGCGCGCGACGTCGTCGAAGTTGTTTGTGACAAGTTGGTGGCTTCGTTTTTGCGATTTGAAAGAACGGCAGAGGTCATTTCCACCAGGTGAGAGCCGGAGATGTTGATGGACGATTGATTGATCTACAATTATAGGTCACTTGGTCTGTGGCAACGAGCCTTAGTGCGCTCACCTCAGGGAGAGAGAGAAGGTGCCGCGACGCCTGTGCCTGAGGAGTCATTTGGAGAGATGCGTTTCGAAGGACTGCTTTCTGTAGGAGGTGATGCGCTTTGTTGGTCTGCGGATCTGTTGCGGAAGCAGAAGCCACCATCGCTGGTAGGTCTCTTTCCTGACATAATGATTAACTGTTAACAATCGTTGGGAAAGGAGATTGGGTTCCCTCACCAGCCTATCCTCAGGAATATCCTTATGTAAAGATTCGTCCCTGTGCTGCCAACGCGTCAGGCTCGCCGGTGTCACGTCAAAGTGGACCGTCTCTCTCTCCGCATCGATACCGGCCAGAGTTGATGCTTGCGATGTGCGGTAAATCCAGAGGGCCCTGACTGCGGCTGTCTGAGTGTTCGTGTTTCTTTCCGCAGAAGCTGCCGGCTATCTGTCTGGAAAGGTTCCGTGTTCTCAGGCTGACCAGTGGGGAGTATACGGATGCTAGACGTTTCCAACTTCGAAAGTCGATCTTCGGGATCCTCAGCGCCGACAGACAGCTCGTCAAACATCACCGTCCACACTCCTTCGCGAAACGATCGATATTCCCGATGAGCGCTTGGATCCCCGCTGCTACTGGACATACGACAGGACAAGTACCAAAAGCACTGGACGCCGATCGGCTGCCAGTGACTGGAGAAGAGAGCCCACCGCCACCAATTGGAGTTGTTTCCTGATGACCAATAGACACGGCAGTGGTGGCATTTCGTGAAAAGAAGTGACGCGTGATAACGGTCGGGCCACGGTGGCTTTTCGGATGGAACGCGTAGTAGGTGCAGACGCTACCGTGACGGGTGGTGGGGGGACCCGGGTGTACACGCGGGGCCGACGATTCTCTTTCCCACTGGACTTGCTACTCACGAATGCTGATTTCTTCCACGTGTTGAATACTGATATACCGCCATCGCCGTCATCCCTAATACGCGAGGGATTGTCAACGTGTGAGAAGGTGTTGGTCAAGGTCAAGGTAGTCGATGCTGGGCGTCTAGTACAGATGCAGGTGCCGTCGCTACTGCTGTTACGACCGATGTGTCCTGGTGCTGAGCTGGGATGATAGTGGCCGTGGTGCGTCCCAGTCCCTTGGCCCTTAAAAAAGCGCTCATGTAGGAGTGGGGTAGTACTGTATGTTAACACCGGCTTTCTTCGCTTCCGGACTGGGACTGGGCGTGTGGCTCAGCGACGAGGGCGCGCTCGACGCCGGCGACTCTGCATACCCGGGCCAAAGACCAACCTTGGGCAGTGGAAGGTTGTTGGAATCTGTGGCGGTGCGAAGAGGTCGTATCGCCCGATGTTACGCGCCTGGCGCTGATACGAGAAGATGGACGCGGTTTAATGAGCATTGATACGCTGCTGACGGGGTGCCGACGAGAGAGTCATATAGACGTTGAGCGAGAAGGAAAAGGAAAGGGTGGGCATTCGCTAGTGTGGATAAACTGTACAATTGTGGCTGACGGGCCTACTCGGTCGTTCTTCCAACGTACACGAGAAGTGCCCTCAAGTGGACTACACGCGGCACTCTGCAATCACATATGTCTAGTGATATTAGTCGAGAACGGTCCTGGAACAGCACTCAAATTCCTGGGTCCCACCGAAGACTATCCCTTGGACAACCTGAGCAACATGTTGAGGTTGTTGGTGATTGGGTCCGAAGGACCCATGGGTCGGGCGCGGATAGAGCCCGAAGGGGCTGAGATGAGAGAAAATCGGTGGATGGATAGATAGAACAACAGATGAGCGGATACAATGTACACTACTCCTATGTGACATGGGTCGTGACAGGGTGACCGGATCATAGGTCCGTAACACCCCCCCGTGAGCCGCGTCACCCTGGACGCTTTACAGAACGGTACAGAACGGGTGCGTCAAAACCCACCAGCCAAAAAACCCTGTGGGAAAAAGGCATGGTTGGGAAAGCTACCGTCTGGTTACCCCAACTCTAACCCCCCCGCGATTGATGTGATGTGTTGAGCGCTCGTGGTTGCTGTTGGCGCGGGAAGACTGGTTGTGGTGATGAATTGTATCGCTTGTGAAGTCCATTGACATGTTGTTGGTCGAGTTTCCACACCGGCAGGGTCGTTCGTGTTTGTTGGAGAACGTCTCGGTTACAGGTTACACGTACAGTTTGGGTTGTTCGATTTGAGAGTGTGGACGCATGCGGACACAGAGTTTGAGCATTTGAACTGTTAAGGTGGGTGATCACGGGCTGATGTGTGCAACAGGTCAACATTGCCGGCACGTGGTGTCATAAGGATTGATGGATGGACGCGAGGCGTCGTTGCGTGTGGTAATGAGTGAGACTCGAGAGGGCTTCAGTGACTGTATCTCTGCGCTGAGTATTGAGTGGGTGGACGCAAGGTGCTGGTGTGTGTGGTTGAAACGATGGGCTTCGTTGACGGGGTGACCAGGTCACTGGTCCCTCACCCCCCGTGAACTGCGTCATCACGGCGACGAAGAGTTTTTGTCAGAGTTACGTGGGTCTGGTTTGCGAGTTGTGTAAGCTTCGGTCGGGTTAGGTGGAGGTTCATTTGGAGGTTGTGTTCGCAAGTAGATTGTATGCGTGTGTGTGAGAATGTAGGGGACACGACAGGTGTGTGTTTAAAACTCGGTGGCAGGTCAACGATACCGGTGAGCGAGTAATGACGTGCTTGGCTAGAGGATTAGGTGGAGCCACGCGCTGTTTAGCGGTTACGTATGGAGCGTGTTTGATGGCGCGCAGAGGGGAAGATGAAAGCAGGGGTTCACGACGACGTGGTGAACGTCTGAGGTTAGCGCAGCGACAGTTTAAAGGGGTCATTCATGTACGACAAAGAATGCCTGAGTTTGGTTAAAGGTTGTTCGTGCACGACAGAGAACGCCTGGGGAGGCTGGGGTCATCTGTGTATGATGTGGGAGGCCCGGTTAGGTTATGGTGTATGGCTGGTAATGTGTACGACGGAGAACGCCCAGCGTTGTCCTTCTATGATGCAGGACGTAGGTTAGTTTTGGGGGAACGGATGGGTCGTTCATGTGCGACGGGGGACGCTTGGGGTCATCCTTGTGCGGGACACCCGCGGTTGGGTTGTTCAAATACGACAGAGAATGGGTTTACAGTTTTAGGGTTTGTCTGCATATGGTGCAGAACGCCCCAGGTACGGTTTAGTGTTTGGAGGGTCGTTCCCATCCATTTATGATGGAGGACGTCCTAGTTTTGGTTTAGTGTTTCAGGGTCGTTCGTATATTACAGAACGCCCGGTTATTTGGGTACGGATGGGTCGTTCGTGTACGACAGAGAACGCCCGCTGTGAGGCCCGGCGTCCCGGGACACTACACAGCTTTACAGGTTGTTCTTTTATTGAGAAACACCTGGGTTTGATTCACTGTTTGAAGGGTCATTCGTATACGAGTAGGATGCCCAGGATTCGTTTTTTTTTTTTTTTTAAATTATTGAGGGTCGTTCATGTAATACAGAGAACGCCCTATTACGAGTGGGTCGTGCGCGTATGACGGGACACACCCAGTTACGAGTGGGTCATGCGTAGTACGACAGAGCACGCCCAGTTACAATGATTTGGGTATGGATGGGTCGTGTGTGTACGACGGGGCACGCCCAGTTGCGAGTGGTTCTGGGTTATGATGGAATGGGTCGTTTGTGTATAACGGGGGGACTCCCAGTTATAAGGGGGTTTGGGTGTTGACGCGACGACGAGGCGGTTTGTGAAGGAACCCTCGGGGACCTTGGAGACGTTGCGTGGTGTCGACATGTAAGTTATGTGGATGAATCAGGCGCTCTTCTGGGTACAGGAACGAAGGTGTGAAATGGGGTCCGTGTGTGGACGACGAAGAGTCTTGGACGTGCGCGTGACTCGGCAGTCAGATGACGGATGTAGAGGCTGATGTATGCGCTAGGTGTATGCGCAGGAATGGAATTCTGGCCACAAGTGGTGGTTGGGGTCGCGCCGTGTGGATTATATGCGCGTCAGCGCGTGAGTCGGCGGTGCGAGCGACATTGTCTATCAGACGATGGAAACTTGGCGTATGCGCGGGAAAGGGGTGTCCACGAGGCCATGAGGGTTGATGACTGAATATCGATTTGCCAAGCAAGGGAGATGAGTGACGAGGCAGCACAAGAAGTTTGATGAGACACGATTGGGCAGCGTCGCAGCGAGTACGAGGTTTTGAGCACTGGGCAGGGCCCATGACCTGTTGGTGATTGGGTCCGAAGGACCCATGGGTCGGGCGCGGATAGAGCCCGAAGGGGCTGAGATGAGAGAAAATCGGTGGATGGATAGATAGAACAACAGATGAGCGGATACAATGTACACTACTCCTATGTGACATGGGTCGTGACAGGGTGACCGGATCATAGGTCCGTAACAGAGGTGACAGGTTCGTGCTTTTCAATAATTCCTAAACCCCCGACGCCTCAATAGTTTTTAATCATTTGTTTAGTCCTTCGGGCTGTCAATGTCCCAAACATGATCAAGAAATATGGTTTTCTCAAGCGGAACCTCTTTGTCGCTGTATCCAATTCTGAGACAACGATGAAGACCGCAGACGTTTCGGTTGAGGGACAGGTGGCGAATTGGAACCAGAAACTGGATCCATTGTCAGTATTCCCAATTTCCCTCCAATCTTATAGCTAAAAACCTCCGTTCAGCCTTGTAAAACCACATTCAAATCTCGTGCTTTGTCTTTATGCAAAGCGGTCTGCACACCCCGACATCCTTATGGGGACCCATCAGATGCCAATGCTGATGTCCTCTCAAAGTCACAGTGGTTCGTTCTTTGAATTTCCTTTCGTTAAGTTAAATTGATTGAATATCTTGTGTGTAGATATCCCTTGCGTTCTTGAGAATGACGCTGGGAATGCTGCGCAGTCCGAGTTGACGCAGCCGGTCACACTGTACATAACAGTCAAAGTTACACCCTCCAAATACAACACAGTGCCACAGAGTATGAAAGAAGAGGCATCACTTACTCTCCATCAGGCCGATGAATCAATAAAACGTATTATCCCAACCGACCAGTCAAATACATGGGAAAGGGCCATCAGGAGGATCAAGTGGGTGATGGAAACACTGAGGCCAATTGCAGAAGTATGCCCTATATCTTTCTGATGTCCTTAGCTGAGCTAACTTCCAATCTTCCATGCTCAGCTTTTCCCAATCGCAAAGACGGCATACGATTTACTTTTAGCAATCCCTAAGGCATGTCCATTTGTGTCAATTTTCTAATGAGATGCTCATGCTATAACTTATTTGTCTGAATGGTAGACACTCCTGGAACAGCATCAGCAAGATGACAATGTCCAAACCCTGCTCCAAGCCGTGCATGACGCGTTTGATTTTTCACATCATGAAGACACTTTGAAAACCATCGAGCCAGATTCCGAACAGGCACGAATCCTCACTCTCATGCTGAAGGATGTTTGTAGTTGCTGCAGTTTTATACAATCCTATGCGGAGGACTCGGAATCATGTACGCGTCATCTTCATCTGCTCATTGGCATTCGTAAACACACAATTTTCAGGGAAGCGTACGTTAAAGAATATAGGTGGAAGATCAGAGAAAAGAATCAAGGACTTGTCTGATGGCCTTGTCAAACGGCGAAAGGCCTTCTTGGACCAGGCTACAATCTCCACGGAGATTACTGCGTTCCAAATTCTGGGCAACGTGGCAAATATATCGACTCAGCTTCAGGACGTATCAACTCAACTTCAGGACCTGTCAATCCAAGCTTCAAATACCGGTAAGTAGTCTTTGATGGCCTCTGGGTTGCCGATCCGATAGTTTTATAGAACTCGATGCAATAATCAGAGAAATCCCACGCGCGGTCAACTCGCGATTTAGTCCCGACAAGGGCTGTCTTGCGGGAACACGCGTGGCATTCCTGGAGTTCATTACCAATTGGGTGAACAACCCCGCCTCGGAGCGTGGTCTCATACTCTTCGGACAGGCTGGCACAGGAAAGTCATCGATCGCACATGAAATCGCACGGCTATTCGACAACATGCGCCGTCTTACGTCGTCGTTTATGTTTTCACGGAGGGAACACTCCGAACGGAAGGCCCCCTATCACCTCTTTACGACCCTCGCTCACCATCTCGCCAACCGCTATCCGTCGTTTAAAATCGCTCTTGGAAAGGTCGTAAAGGACAACCCCGATCTTCGAGGTGGCACTCGTGACTATCGTACCCTTTTCGAATCCCTCATCCTGGAACCACTTAAGGACCTGCATATCATCGGTCTTATTGTTGTCGTGATCGATGCCCTCGACGAGAGTGGGGACACGACTGGCAGTACTGGGTTACAAGCATTTCTCGCCGAGAACCTCAAGAAACTTCCGTCGAACTTCCGCGTGGTTATCACCTCGAGACCTGAGCACGCTATCGTATCTGCGCTTGCTAGAGCACCATCAGTCAAGGTCAAATACATGAATGATCCGGAGCTGGCTGCTGAAACGCATAAGGACATTCTCACATTTCTTCGAGTGAAACTCCCGACAGATAGGTTCGGCGTTTACGTCGAAGCGCTAGCAGCCAAAGCAGAGGGATTGTTTCAGTGGGCAGCAGTTGCCAGTCAACTCGTTCTAGACCCTCCCGAGCGTTTTGACTACGATGAGGAAACGTGTATCAGATACCTTTCTGGGCCCAGTACAAATAGTCGTGGACAAGACCCGTTGGACGAGTTATACAAAGAAGTCCTGGAAGGGTACTTTAAAGAACAAGAAGCACGAGATCTCTTCCGTTCTGTTGTTGGACAACTGATTGTTTCAATCGAACCCCTCACCATCCGTTCCCTCATCACTCTACGACAACACGCATCTTACAACAAGCGCAGCGATGCCATCGTTACTGGAGTACTCCGTCGCCTTTGCTCACTGTTAAGCCATGTCGATTCATCCGACGACAGTCTTCCCATTATTCCTCTCCATACATCATTCCGTGACTTCCTCACAAATAAAGACAAGAGCGGCGATTTTTATGTCTGTGTCCGTGTTGCTCACGATCAATTGGCCCATTCCTGTCTCGATCTACTAGTCGATCCCCTCGATGGTCTGAAATTCAACATCTGCAAACTCGAAACGTCGTATCTCGCCAACGTTGATGTCGAAGACCTTAACACCCGCATTGATGAACACATCCCACACGCTCTGTTGTATGCGTGTCGATTCTGGTATCACCATTTGAAGCACACTGATTTCAAGACGAATTTGTTTCCAAAAGTCGAAACTCTTTTCAAGGAGAAATTCCTGTTTTGGCTGGAGGCCCTTAGCTTGACCAGAAATATTGGACTTGCTCCGTCGGCGTTCGTGACTCTAAATATGTGGTTGGCATCTAGTCACGGTGTAAGTATAACTGTTGCTCCTAAGAGAAAATCCAATAACTTATTACAATGCTCACAATAGGATTTGCGGAGAGAGGTTGAGGAGTTCAAGTCATTCGTCAATGACGCCGCTGTATTTGTACGGCATTTCGGGGTGGCCATGGCGAAAAGTGCCCCGCATATCTACCTTTCCGCTCTACCATTTGCGCCAACTTGTTCCCTTGTCTCTGCGCATTATTTGCCCTCATTTTCTCGGATCCTACATGTGGACCATGGGAAATTGTCTCAATGGCCATCACAAGAGAGTCGGATGGCGGTTTCAAGTATCGGAACATCCGTTGCATTCTCCCCAGATGGCCAGCAGATCGTCTCAAGTTTAAGCGATGGAATAATTCATGTGTGGGATTGCACGACGGGAGAGTCAGTTGCAGGCCCTTTCATTGAACACACCGACTTGGCCACCTCTGTGGCATTTTCGCCTGATGGTCAATACATTGTCTCGGGTTCAGTTGATCAAACTATTCGAGTGTGGAATGCCACGACGGGAGAGACAGTGACACGCCCTTTCACGGGACACACTGTTCGGGTCAACTCTGTGGCGTTCTCGCCAAATGGTCAGCTCATCGTCTCCGGTTCGAATGATCAAACAATTCGAGTGTGGAATGCCATGACGGGAGAGAGAGCCGCAGGCCCTTTCACGGGACACACCGGTCCGGTCAACTCTGTGGCGTTTTCGCCAAAAGGCCACCTCATCGTCTCCGGTTCAAATGATCAAACAATTCGAGTGTGGGATGCCATGACGGGAGGGAGAATCACAGGCCCTTTTACTGGACACATCGGTCCGGTCAACTCTGTGGCATTCTCGCCAGATGGCCAGCTCATCACGTCAGGTTCTTCTGATGGAACAATTCGAGTGTGGAATCTCATGACGCAAGAGACCGCCGCAGGCCCTTTTGCTGGGCACACGAAAGAGGTCTTGTCTGTGGCATATTCATCAGATGGTCATCGCATCGTCTCAGGTTCAATGGATCGAACTATTCGAGTGTGGGATGCCATGACGGGAGAGACAGCCGCAGGCCCTTTCACAGGACACACCAATTGGGTCAAGTCTGTGGCATTCTCGCAAGATGGCCGGCACATTGCCTCGTGTTCAAGTGATCAAACAATTCGTCTGTGGAATGCCACGGCACGAGATACAGAAGCAGCTCCTTTCAATAATGAGACGCCTTCAGTCAATTCTGTTGCATTTTCGTCCGATGGTCGGCTCATCGGCTCAGGTTCAAATGACGGAACAATTCGAGTGTGGAATGCCACAACGGGAAAGACAGAGGCAGGCCCTTTCACGGAACACTTTGGTCCAGTCAACTCTGTGGCGTTTTCGCCAAAAGGTCACCTCATCGTCTCCGGTTCAAATGATCAAACAATTCGAGTGTGGGATGCCATGACGGGAGGGAGAATCGCAGACCCTTTCACTGGACACATGGGTTGGGTTACTTCTGTTGCATTCTCACCGAATGGCCAGCACATTGTCTCAGGCTCACAAGATCAAACCGTTCGTGTATGGAATACTAAGACGGGCGAGCCAATAGCAGGCCCTTTCAAGGTACACATGGGGATGGTCAACTCTGTGGTATACTCGCCGAATGGTCGGCACATCGTCTCGGGTTCAATGAGTGGAACAATCCACATGTGGAATGCCAGGACGGGAGATTTAGAAGCAGGTCCTTTTACCGGAGGCGAGACTCCGGTCCATTCTGTAGCGTTCTCGCCAGATGGCAAGCACATCGCCTCAGGTTTAGGTGATCGAAAAATTCGTGTGTGGAATACCACGACGGGAGAGATTAGAGCGAGTCCTTTCACCGGACACGAAGGTCAGGTCAACTCCGTAGCATTCTCATCGAACAGCCAGTACATCATCTCAGGTTCTTTTGATCAAACAATTCGTGTGTGGAAATCCTTGACAGGAGAGACAGTGGCCGGTCCTTTCACTACGCACAGAGGTAGAATCAATTCTGTGGCATTCTCGCCAAAGGCCCTGCGCTTCGTCTCAGGTTCTTGGGATCAGACAATACGAGTATCAAAATTGATAATTAAAACAGAGCCTACAAATAATGTCGATTTTACTGATTGCTTCGTGATCAATGACGATGGGTGGATATGTGGTAAGAAAGGCGAACACTTAATCTGGATACCATTGATACATAGGGATTATTTACACCATCCGAGTACTATTTGGATTTCCAGGAATTGTGGAACCAGGCTTGGAACCACTCTTAATCTTACGAATTTTGTGCATGGACACAACTGGTCTTCTTGTATTGATACCTAGATACTAGTGCTACAAATTTACGGTTTTTTTTATCGTGGTTCAGCTCTACAATTACATGATTAATCAGCCCCCAGTAAACCGAAGAGGAAGGGGAGTGCAGCCCCAACTTGAAGTGAATACGGAAATTGCACCCGCATTTGCGAGTAATTAAATAAACAAATTTAGGACTGCAAACCATACCGCAACGGCTTATGGCCAATCTCCAACGGATGAATATGGTGGGCTGCTAACCATCACCCGTACCATAAGCTTAAACATCACACTTGTGTGGGCAAGTCCAAGCGCTAGTCAGCTGTTGAAGGACACTTGCTCGTGCTCGACTTGGCCTGTTTGTGCTGATCAAGTTTGTAGGACGCAGCAGGAGCACGTGGGGGGCTTGATTGCAGCTGGGCTAGGCAGGAGGTCATCATCGTCAGTGACTTAAACGTGCGGGTGGCAATGGCAGTGGCACCGATTGACCTCCACTCGGAGTCTTTGGGAGCACCAGAGTAACTAAGACATCATCTTAGACATGGGGTTGTGTTGTGAAACTCACCGCTGCCAGTGTCTGAGCGGGCCCGAGCTGGTATTCCATGAACGAGCGGTCTGAGCAGGAGAGAAAAGCACTGCTGACTCGTGCAAGGGAAGTTGCGCCGCCATTGTGTGAGCCAAGTGATGATTCGGATTCGGCTGAGATGAAGGTGGAGAGAGTAGGCCGGGACCACAGGGCCAACAGGATCTTCACTCTCATGCGCCTCCTATGAGTCAAGGCTGTCTCAAGCGGGCAGCGCAGTCGTCCTTGTGGTTGGACTCCTGTAAGACCTCCGAGCGAATTCACAGACGCAGCCGCCAATGGCGCCACTCGATCATTTGTCGTGGCCTCGCCCGCTGGCGTAGGGGAGAGCACGTGACGTCGGTGTGAGTCGCGTCAACTGTTGGGTAGTCAGATGCGCAGGCACGGAGCATTGAGTGTGATCAATGTGCGATCCGGGGGCGCTCGGGCTTTCTGGCCCACATGGGACATTCACCAGTCGCCGTCTCCGAAGATAGGGCCCGTGTGATATGGCCAGAGGTGGGTAAGGTGGCGAGTCAGTAGCGGCAGTTTCGAGCCTGCGAAAGCTCTCATCAGGGGGCTTACCGCTACCCCGACTGCCAACCTTCCGGGGCCTACCAGTCTTAAGGTCCTATCGAGGGAGTTGGCCTGGGTGCCCCACATTGGAGGCGTACCCCATGAAAGGGGTACAAATGGCACGACCCCAGATAGACTGGTCGCGAGATGGGAGTGAGCGAGTGGGGGGCCAGGTTATATGTAGCCACCTTCCCACAGGCGCAACGTGCCGACCACCACGGCCGTTTCCGGCACCCAATGCCCTGAGGGCACCCCTGTGACGGCGATTTTTCGGGCCCATGTGGTCCCCATGCGTACAACACCGCATGGGACCCCCATTTCACCATCCCTGAGCAGGATCCCCGCGAGGCATTGATGGACTTTGGTCATGTCACGTCACTCACAAGTCGCCGCCCTGGCTAAAGCTGCGTACGACCATCCCTCTTCTCCTCTAACCATTGTGTGTGAGTCGCAACTTGTTTTCGTTTGGACTTTGGTCATGTCACTCACAAGTTACAAGTCGCCCGCCAGGACCGCGGCCAGGCCCATCATGGCCACGCGCCCCATGCCCATTCTTTCTCCTGCCCTGCCACTTCGTTGACATCCTCAATCTCTAAGCTTTCAGACCTTCGAGGGTGAGGTGACGAGACTCACGAGAGCCAGCCCTGGAGCTGCGTCCGCACATTCCGGCCTTCCCTCTCCTTTTGTAACGTAACCAACTCCGCAGGTCGTGGGCTGCGAGGGCTCGTGGCAGGACTATGGCGTGCTAGGAGTCTAACACAAGGGAATCGAATGGTATGTACTGTCCTTTGTCCAGTTCATATCCTTGATGATATCCTTGCCATCGATCATGATCTCCCACCCTCGCAGAATCCCTTGGCGACGAAGTGCACTTGGACGTTTGGGGGCGACGACTTGAGCGCTGCTTCGTACTAAGCACAACCCATGACACGCCGTTACACAACAGAGTCACGGAGTCGGTGAACTGTTGTCTACTCGAGTTCACGCCGTGCTCCATCACTCCCAGCTCCCCAAGAACTTGAGGTTAGCAATCCGGGCCATTTCGTCGTTTGGCTGAAGAACCACACTCGGTAGATTCACACCATATGAGCTTCATGAGTCGAAACTCGATCTAGAAGCTGTAACACTGACATATATGAATACATTTGGAAAGTCTTGAATGTTGTGCTACTATACATGATGCACGACGAGTGATGACGCGATGGCGGACTTCACTGCCAGTGTCGCATATAATTCTCCTCGCCATCAATAGTCTCCCTTAATGATGTCAGCCCCAGAGTGGTGGTACTCCACAATAAGTTCATTCCATCATCACCCAGCAGCGCAGCCAGCGCCTCGATTGCCTCCGGTTTGTTGTCACGGAAGCCCATGTCTCGGACTACTTCTTCCACAACAGATTTGATGCCACCGTGAGAGCATACATACTCTGTTACATTACGGCCGTAGAACAAGCTTATAAAGGCTTTTGCCTTCGAACACATTCCATGGCTAGGAGAACCATATTGGAGTGAAATAGAATACGTTTTGGATGCCGAATTCTGCGAGTCCCTGCGATTGAACTTTGAACTTGTCGACCAGTCTTGCCATACGAGTTCCAAGGGCTTCATATGTGGCCCCTCAGACTCTTGCAACTGTGAATGCGGAGATGGCACCACTGTAACTAACATGCGTATTCTCCGTTCCTCTACCCGACAGCTGCCGCAGTAGACCCCATCACTGGGGGAGGTGGAAACGGTTTGGATGGGCCCTACGATGCTGATATTGGATGCAAATGGGGTTAACTGAGCTGGTAGTCGGGCTCGAAGTGCTTCAGTCTCTTGTGAAATGACATATGATGGCAGTTCGGCCAGCTGGCCTTCTGGGACGGATCGCATGGTTACACAGTTCAATTTGAGATGATATGGTTCGGATGGTTTGTTAAGGTAAAGAGGAAGGAGGGTAAAAGGGGTTTGTTTTGGTTTATTGATTTTCATGTGGCCACCCTCATGCGTTCACGGCTGGGGAATCAGCGTTAATCAGCGCATCCTCTCCACTCCAATTCGGCAGCACCTGCAGCTACGAACGAACACTGAGAAGAAAAAAACTATAGTCCTACACCTCATATCAACCAGTAGTAACACATTATTTCTCATATCAAACATTACAAAAAAAACTAGACCCGAGTATTCTTACAACGAAAATCCTCGCCGGAAATGACCCGGTCAGACAGACAGACTCAGGCATCGGCGTTCGGAACGATCGGGAACCATTTCGAGAACACGTTCTCGGGATCGTATTGTGCTTTCAGGCGCTGTAGACGGCTGTAGTTAGGTCCGAACAACACCCGAGTGTTTGAATCGTCGAAAACTTGAACCCCGTTGACGATGCTCTGAACCGGCGGCTCGGAGGCTGGAAGTAGGTAGGTAGGTAGTAATCGGCCAAAAAAAAGAAAAAAATCCCTCAATTACTACCTTGAAACATTAGAAAACGAGACGATACTGACAGATGTTTCCATAACCGCTGTTGCTCTCTGCTGATACTTGAGTCTCGGCCTCAGCGACGATTTTTGTGAGTTCTCGCGCTGCTCGCCTTGCAGCGTCATCGTTGCTGGGCGTGTTCTGAGCCCATTTAAGTACAGACGCTGTCGTATAACGGTGAGTGCGAAGAAATGCGGTAGCGTCCTTAGGGACGGTGAGCACCGCGCGATGTGAAATATATTCGAATAAGTAGTTGTGTTGAATTTCGTTCCCGGGCGCTGCGTTTAGCTCGCGCAGTCTCTTGAAGACGCTCTTGACGACGTCGGGTCGTGGACCGGACAGGAAAACGCTCTTAAAGTGGTAATTGCTCCCGTGGTCAAACATATCGTTCTATAACCACGCCGAATATAGTTGTAAATGAGGGCGAAACGATCGAGAAAAATGAGAAAGGCGGCGAACCGATATTGTGTTCAGTGATTCAAAAGGTATTTCGCGAGCCCCGTCAAACATGGGTTCTGGTCACATGATTGGATTCGCTACGCTGGATCCGGATATCTCCGCTGCCCACTCACTGAGGTCATAAAATTTCTGGAAGTTTTTGCGTCCTTCTTCCTCTGATCCATTATAGAACCAGGAAAGTATGATGCAATCCTGAAAAACGCATCGTAAGCTGCTGTCGTCGACGAGACATCCTTTGCTGACATTTCCGGCTGGATCTTTACCAAGGATTTGGAGTATCCCTTCGTGATCCTTAACTGTCTTCCACCATTCAATAAGTACCTCCATCAAGTCATCCAATACTTCTGGTGAGAAGAGGACATTGCCAGCGAAGATAGTGCGACGTTGTGGGTGTAGTCTGATGATAAATTTCGTGCAGACACCAAAGTTCGAACCTCCTCCGCGGATGGCCCAGAACAAGTCCGCATTTTCCGAGTCGCTGGCTGTGAGGACGGTCCCATTCGCGGTAACAACAGTGGCCTTATAACTGTCAAGATACCGTAACGCGACCAGTTGAGAGAGAAGAACGTACCTGGAGAAGGTTGTCGACGACGAGGCCATGCTGACATAGGAGGAAGCCAAACCCCCCTCCAAGTAAAAGGCTTTGGATATCATCAGTCATGACGATTATCCCTACAACCATGGGGCATACCCAGAAACCCCTGTCTGTATCCTGGTCAGTACCGCTGCAATACGAATACGGTGAACACAACGGCATACATGATTGACGGTGCCGGCTACGGTGGCCAATCCATGCTTAATAGCTTCATTTTCGACAGTTCCCCATAGAGTGCCTCCTCCCACACGGGCGGTGCGTTTCTCCGGATCGACGACCGCATAGTCGAAATAGCGAGAGAGATCGACTACGAGGCCGTCTTCGGCCGAGGAGGCACCAGAAGTGCTATGGCCGCCGCAGCGAATCGCAACTTGTACGTTGTTTGCCCGAGCATACTTGAGCGCGAGTGCAACGTCGTCAGTGTCTTTCACGAAGGCAACAATACGAGCTTTGCGCTCCGCTCTGATGGACCACCGAGCTATAGCCTGGGTGTATCCCTCATCTTCGGGGGTGACGATATCCCCTTTGAAAGACTGCTTGAAATCCGAGAGGGCAAACATCCAGGTAGGAAATGACAGTGTAGATTGGCAAGAAAAGACGTTTTTCTTACTGGTACTGTAACTTAGGAGTAACATCCACATGGTTTGTCAGCTCAGTTCCGGAGCGTGCCGGACGACGAGACTACGGACACACATCTGGTCGGGCGTCTGCTACGATTGTCTGACATTGCAAAAAATGAAACAAAAAACAATTCATATGAGTATTCTTACAACGGAATCCTCCCGGAACTTGGTGAGAGTCAGGCATCAGCGTTCGGAACGATCGGGAACCATTTCGAGAACACGTTCTCGGGGTCGTACTGTGCTTTCAGGCGCTGTAGACGGCTGTAGTTAG
The DNA here is from genome assembly GCA_003313715.1 of Russula abietina. Taxonomy (NCBI): domain Eukaryota; kingdom Fungi; phylum Basidiomycota; class Agaricomycetes; order Russulales; family Russulaceae; genus Russula; species Russula abietina. The sequence continues at coordinate 2,730 of QLOU01002266.1, read as the reverse complement.
GTCCAAACAACACCCGGGCTTTGGAATCGTCGAAAACTTGAGCCCCATTGACGGATTTCTGAATCGGCGGCTCGGAATCTAGAAGAGTAGCAGTAATTGGCAAAAGTTCCTCAATTTGTTACCTTGAAACGTCAGAAAACGAGATGACGAATACTGACCGAGATTCCCATAACCGCCATTGATTTCTCTTGATACTTGAGCTTCGGCCTCAGCGACGACGTTCGTGAGTTCTTGCGCTGCGCGCCTTGCAGCGTCGTCGTTACTGGGCGATTTCTGAGCCCATTTAAGTAAAGACACTGTCGTACAACGGTGAGTGCGAAGGAAGGCGGTGGCGTCCCCAGGGACGGTGAGCACCGCGCGATGAGAGACATATTCGATCAAGTAGCTGTGTTGAATATCGTTCCCAGGCGCCGCATTGAGCTCACACACTTTCTTGAAGAGGTTCCTGATGGCGTCGGGTTGTGGACTGGACAGGTAAACGCTCTTCAAGTGATAATTGCTCCCGTGACCGAACATCTCGTTCTACGACCATGCAGGATATAATGAGGTGGCCATGTTCGAGAAAAATGAGAACAAGGCGGGCGAACCGATGCTGTATTCAGTGATTCAAAAGGTATTTCACGAGCCCCGTCGAAGATGGGCTCTGATCGATCACATGAGTTAATTGCTACACTTTACATCTCCGTTGCCTCACTCACTAAGGTCATAAAATTTCTGGAAGTTCTTGCGTCCTTCTTCCTCTGATCCGTTATAGAACATGGAAAGTATGATGCAATCCTGTGAATGACATTGTGAGCTGCTCTCGCCGACGAGATATCCCTCACTGACATTACCGGCTGGATCTCTACTAAAAATTTGGTGCATCGCTTCGTGATCCTTGATTGTCTTCCACCATTCACTAAGTACCTTCACCAAGTCATCCAATACGGCTGCTGGGAAGATAACATTGCCGGCAAAGATGGTGCGGCGTTGTGGGTGTAGTCTGAGGACAAATTCTGTGCAGACACCGAAATTTGAACCTCCTCCGCGGATACCCCAGAACAGGTCCGCATTTTCGGACTTGCTGGCTGTGAGAGTGGCCCCATTCGCTGTAACAACAGTGGCCTGCGCATAACCGTAAGATATCATGACGCGGCCAGACGGGAGAGAGGGACGTACCTGAAGAAGGCTATCGATGACGAGGCCATGCTGACCCGTAAGGAAGCCGAACCCCCCACCAAGTAGAAGGCTTTGAATATCATCAGTCATGGCACCTACCCCTACAACTATGGCGCGTACCCAGAAACCCCTGTCTGTATCCTAGTTAGTACGGCCATGGAATGCTACTCGCAATGAACCCAACGGCATACGTGATTGACACCCCCGGCTACACTCGCTAATCCATGCTTAATAGCTTCATTTTCGACAGTTGCCCATATAGAGCCACCTCCCACGCGCGCGGTGCGTTTCTCCGGATCGACGACCGTATAGTCGAAATAGCGAGAGAGGTCAACTACGAGGCCATCTTCGGCAGAAGAGGCACCAGAGGTGCTATGGCCGCCGCAGCGAATTGCAACTTGGAGGTTGTTTGTCCGAGCATACTTGAGTGCGAGTGCAACGTCGTCAGTGTCCTTCACGAAGGCGACAATACGAGCTTTACGCTCTGCGCTGGCGGACCACCGAGCTATGGCATTGGTGTACCCCTCGTCATCGGGGGTGACGATATCCCCTTTAAAAGACTGCTTGAAATCCGAGAGGGCAGACATCCCAGCGCAGAAATGAAGTAGATTGGGGTGGCAAGAAAAGGTGTGTTATATAGGAGTAACATCATCCGGTGTTTTCGCAATCCGATCAAGAAACCAGGGGCGAACTGACTGGAATACAGTAAGCAGATATTGGACCGACGGAATGTCGTCGGAACAGTTGACATTTGGTGGTCGTAAATGGAAATGAGCGCAGGGGTGATCTCGGCAATCACTGTGTGGTGGTGACTGACAAAAGTGTGTTGGTAACTTACGTTCAAGTTTGCCTAATTGGATAACATTTCCCGCGCTAGTCATCGCATAACTTTCACTGACTCGACGACCATGGTTAGCAGCAGCCAATATTTCCAATGAGCAGCCTCCATCATAACACCTGACCTGACAGAACCCTGATACACATGCAGCATCGGAGCTTCCTCAAGAGACAGTCGACTTTGCGCATCGCATGTTCGATGCTGCGCGCGACGGCAACACCGAATTGCTCCTCGCCGCAATCGACGCAGGGCTTCCTCCAAATCTCACCAATCCAAAAGGCACGTTCAGTTCAGTTACGTCTCATGTCTCACTCTACTACTGTAGTCCCCCGCACGCTGCGCAAAGAAACTTTATCTCGCTAAATTGAATTACCACATCTTTTTCTAAAAGAAAATCGACAGGCAACACGTTTTTGATGCTTGCGGCGTACGCAGGCCATGCCGAACTTGTACGCGGCCTCGTTCAACGTGGAGCAGACCCGAACAGGCTAAACGATCGTGGGCAAGCGCCGATCGCAGGCGCCGTCTTCAAACGTGAGGATGAAGTCGTGCGTGTGCTCATGGAGGCGGGTGCTGATCCTCGAGCGGGAGAACCAAACGCGATTGCGAGTGCGAGGATATTTGGTCGCACGGATCTGCTTGGCGTGTTGGGTGCGCGTGAGGGTGAAGTTGAAGACAATCTCGCAGTGCCATCTGCGTAATCATAATGTACGCCATCCTTCGTGACGTTTTGG